>JAGDYQ010000170.1:86187-106320 GCA_021962125.1 Bulinus truncatus | reverse complement strand
CTAAATGATACATGTACACGCATAGCAAGTTACGTCTATGAATCATAGAGAGAGAGAGGAGTTAAAAAATATTATATCAGATAGTACATTTGGTTTGAGAGCTTTAAAAACATTTATGGGTACAAATATCTTACACATATGTTACAAATATCTTATCAGATAGTATATTTTGGTTTGAGAGTTTTAAAAAATTTTATGGGTATCTGCGAATGCATAGATGAATGGAAATAATGACGTAGAAACGTCACAGATTAGAGATTATTATTTTAAACGGATGTCGTGGCCAATGTTAAACGTTAACCGTCACAACAAACACACACACACACACACACACACACACACACACACACGATATAATGTAGACCTTAACAACGAACGTGTTGCATTATTCTGCATTATTTATCTTATTCATTTGAATTGTTTTATGACATTCTCTTACGTGTTTGTGTCTATAACATCTGGATGTCACATTCTCATTGAAAAGAGTCTTGTATTTGTGAAACATCTAAATAAATGATGACAATTTTTTTTTTGCTTATAATGCGATGTTTTAGTTTAAATTTTCATATTAATGATCAGGAGCACAGCAGACAAAGCATTTTCTAGAATATTTTTTTAGCAAAACCTTTGCAGTTAAGTTTTCAGATCGTTAATTTCCATAATAAGAGGAATGCTCATCAAAATGTTATATTTTTGAAACTTTAAGTGCGCATGCGCTATAAAATTGTGACATCCCTCAACAAACAGAGAAAGAAAGAAGAGAGCAGAGAAATGAAGGGACATTGAAAGATACAGAGGAATAACGGGGTGAGTGATACAAAATTGGAATTATAGACAGATTAATTAGAACGCTGTGTTTGGGTGAGTAATACAATATGGGATTAATAGACAGATTAATTAGAACGCTTTGTTTTAAGACACAATTTACTTCAAAAAATTTAGCGAAATTTAATTAAATGACATTTTCAATAATTACAAGTGTTGAATGCATATTTAAGTGACTTATTTGTAACAAAACAACTGTTATTCAATAAAACACACACACACATTTTTTTTTAAAATTTTATTGCAATAAAATATCAATAAAAAGTGTGGAATGGGGATATGGAATATGGCATGTGTTAAGTATAAATTTAAGAAAGTCTAAAACAAAATTATTGTTTCACAAAATTATCCAGCCGGTTTTTTGCTTTTTAGCACCAATTCTAGTGGTTGTCATGGAGATGACCCCAAATAGTTTATATCTTAAAAGAAAACAAATTATTTATAATCTCTAGCCCGAAATTTAGTAGGCAATGAAATCATAGAGAGCTCATTGACAGATATTTTTCTAAATCAATTTGTTCAAATCTTTCTTTTTTCAGTAAAAACGAAAATTCACAAGTAACCCAAGATATGCATTTCAGTGCATTTTTTCGTATTGTATGCCATATAACCCTGTTCTGTTTAGGTAAGGATTTCTTAGATCTATTTATGAAGGATATTAGTATAATTCAGAAAATTTCAAATAAATTTATTCTTTTTTAATAAATAGCTCAGATTTTTTTTGGCGACGTAAGATATGTAACTTGATACGTTTTATTACTCAATTAATCATGAAACGTAATTTTTTTTAAATCAATTATTTCAGTTTTTTTTCATCACTTAGCTTTTAAAGCATACTAACAGTGTCCTAAAAAGATTGCCTGGTGTGCCTATTGCACCGAATTGTTACATGAACTGAGATGGTGCATTTTCTAAAATATTTAGTGTATTAAAAAAAAAAAAAAATTGTAGATCCTATAAACCAATAATGCTACCATAGTCGATAGTGCAATGACCATGGAGACACCACAGTATTTAACCATGACCTGAAGTATCCACAGGTCCTCCAAGTCGACAGTCGAGCGGTCTACCACATGACCACCCGACCCCCCTCAACAGAATTATCCCTTGATTTATTTCTCATTAAAATAACACCAAAGAACAATCAAAAAAAAAATTCCCTTAACCATAAATGGCTATCTAGGTAGAATTCATCTGTTTCTATGACCTCGGGATACAGGCCCGTAGCGTGTGGGGGGGGGGCAAGGGGGCCGTGCCCCCTGCGTTTTGTCTGGCCCTCTCTGCTTATTTGCTCTACTTAGTAAAATGTATTACCTGCCCCCCCCCTGCTAATGGCCTGGCCCCTGCTGTAGAATGCCTGGCCCCTGCTGTAAAATGCCTGGACCCTGATGTATATTGCCTAGCCCCTTCTGTAGACTGTCTGGCCCCTGCTGTAGAATTTTCACGCTACGGGGCTGTCGGGATATAAAGTGATTATGTGGTTAGTACAATGTCCATCTGCTTTTACTTCCCCCAAACTTAAAGTCTCGTGCCCATTGAAAGCTCGGTGGACTTGTGGGGCTTTAACCAATTTTCACCAGGTCCAGGCCGAAAATTCCCCTTGGATTCTCACCGAGGATCGAACCCAGGACTCTCATGTAGAAAGTTAAGGCTCTACTCCACTTGGCCATCCGTCCTACCAACGCCAAAGGGTGACGCATTAGAAATGAGTAAAGATTCAAACGTTTGTCAAACTGATTTATTTTTATCGCTGTGATGTACGTATGTGTCTGCGTCTTTTCCTCAGCTACTGCAGTCGATGTCCAAACATTCGACCTTGTTCTATTGAGAGATGGAGTCAACGTGACCATAGTACCGTTCGGACCTACATGGGTAGCTGCGACAGCCATATCTTGCGCATCTTTGTGTGCCAGATCGCTAAGTAGACTTAATAGCTTTATGTACAACGAGACCACCAAATTGTGTACACCAGGTGAGCAAAAAAAAAAAGTATTATGTGTTAAGCGTACGCAGTGCAACATTATGTCATGTATTACCTGTGTTACCCCACGGAGTATTATGTCATGTATTACCCGTGTTACCCCACGGAGTATTATGTCATGTATTACCTGTGTTACCCCACGAAGAATTATGTCATGTATTACCTGTGTTACCCCACGAAGTATTATGTCATGTATTACCTGTGTTACCCCACGGAGTATTATGTCATGTATTACCCGTGTTACCCCACGGAGTATTATGTCATGTATTACCTGTGTTACCCCACGGAGTATTATGTCATGTATTACCTGTGTTACCCCACGGATTATTATGTCATGTATTACCTGTGTTACCCCACGGAGTATTATATAATGCATTACCCGTGTTACCCCACGGAGTATTATGTCATGTATTACCTGTGTTACCCCACGGATTATTATGTCATATATTACCTGTGTTACCCCACGGAGTATTATGTCATGTATTACCCGTGTTACCCCACGGAGTATTATGTCATGTATTACCCGTGTTACCCCACGAAGTATTATGTCATGTATTACCTGTGTTACCCCACGGAGTATTATGTCATGTATTACCCGTGTTACCCCACGGAGTATTATGTCATGTATTACCTGTGTTACCCCACGGAGTATTATGTCATGTATTACCTGTGTTACCCCACGGAGTATTATGTCATGTATTACCCGTGTTACCCCACGAAGTATTATGTCATGTATTACCTGTGTTACCCCACGGAGTATTATGTCATGTATTACCCGTGTTACCCCACGGAGTATTATGTCATGTATTACCTGTGTTACCCCACGGAGTATTATGTCATGTATTACCCGTGTTACCCCACGAAGTATTATGTCATGTATTACCTGTGTTACCCCACGGAGTATTATGTCATGTATTATCCGTGTTACCCCACGGAGTATTATGTCATGTATTACCTGTGTTACCCTTCGGAGTATTATGTCATGTATTACCTGTGTTACCCCACGGAGTATTATGTCATGTATTACCTGTGTTACCCCACGGAGTATTATGTCTTGTATTACCCGTGTTACTCCACGGAGTATTATGTCATGTATTACCCGTGTTACACCACGGAGTATTATGTCATGTATTACCCGTGTTACCCCACGGAGTATTATGTCATGTATTACCCGTGTTACCCCACGAAGTATTATGTCATGTATTACCTGTGTTACCCCACGGAGTATTATGTCATGTATTACCCGTGTTACCCCACGGAGTATTATGTCATGTATTACCTGTGTTACCCCACGGAGTATTATGTCATGTATTACCCGTGTTACCCCACGTAGTATTATGTCATGTATTACCTGTGTTACCCCACGGAGTATTATGTCATGTATTATCCGTGTTACCCCACGGAGTATTATGTCATGTATTACCTGTGTTACCCTTCGGAGTATTATGTCATGTATTACCTGTGTTACCCCACGGAGTATTATGTCATGTATTACCTGTGTTACCCCACGGAGTATTATGTCTTGTATTACCCGTGTTACCCCACGGAGTATTATGTCATGTATTACCCGCGTTACACCACGGAGTATTATGTCATGTATTACCCGTGTTACCCCACGGAGTATTATGTCATGTATTACCTGTGTTACCCCACGGAGTATTATGTCATGCATTACCTGTGTTACCCCACGGAGTGTTATGTCATGTATTACCTGTGTTACCCCACGGAGTATTATGTCATGCATTACCTGTGTTACCCCACCGATTATTATGTCATATATTACCCGTGTTATACCATGCGATTATTGATTGTTGTTATTTGTTTAGGGGATAAACGGCTCGCGATGCTAAGAGGTCTTTAAGCTTCATTGAATGAATTGGGCTACGAAACAGACCATACTGAAAGATGTTTTTTTTTTTTCTAATCGAAAAATTTTATTCACATTCCGATTGATAAATATTATCTCTCTCTCCCTCCCTCTATCTCTCTCTCTCTCTCTCTCTCTCTGAACTCTCTCAGTGATAACTGCGGGAGGAGACTTAGTAGTCTCTTAGAGCACGTGAGATCAAACTTGCTATGTTCTTCAATATCTGGGAACTGCCGTAAAGGTCAATTACCAGCAAGCTACCTGACTGGTCCACCCTGTGGTCCTCAAGCTCGGGGTACGGATCCACGGATAAAGATTCTCTGAATCCCACCATTTATCCAGTTGAAGAGGGTTGATCGCTTTAGGAACTTCCCTTTATCTCAAAGATACCATTTTGTTAACGGCGACGTTGCACGTGTGTGATGTCTCCTGTAAGAATGAGATAAAATTTCTTAGATCCTATTAACCACTAATGGGACGGGTTTTTATTATGCCCTTCTTTCATCCCCACCATAGCAGATAGTGCAATGGCCATGGAGGCACCACAGGAGACATTGTGGGGACTTTAATCATGACCTGAAGATCGAACCCACAGGTCGACAGTTGAGTGCTTCACCGTCCGTTTCCTAAAGACGTTGATTGCAATAGCGATCTCTTCGATCTAAATTCGAAGATAAAGTAGTCAATCTATTTTCTGATTTCCAAATCTGGGAACAGACAGTTGCGCAAGCATGAAAGGTTAGCCGTATATTAGCTGTACAAAATAAAAAGTTTTAAAAAATTGATTATTTTATTGATTCTTCAGGACTAGGACTGGCCAAAGTGTCTACGCCTCTGAATGCGATATGGCGGGGACAGTTATATTACATATCTGGACAATACTGTGACAAATCAGCAGCCAATTTTGTGATTATGATAAACGGAAGCATCTCATTCTGTATGCTGGAGATAAGCTCCACATTCACCGATTATCAGACAGCTAAAGACACTTGTCAAGGTATTGATATCATTAATACCTATAAGAAACTTTATTTTTTTTTGGTTCTTAGCAATCTTTTATTGAAATGTACAAAAAGTAACCAAAATAATTCTTTCAGCATTCAAATAGATTTTTCTTTTTTTTTGGAAAATGTAAAATGAAACAATGTAAAGCTTGATCATTAGTAGGTCACCATTAAAATTTTATAAATCACAAAATAAAAAAATTTAAAAAAACATTTCGGATTTATTAGGTAATTTCATAACCATTAATTGTTAAATTAAATTAACTAAAGTTAGAATTAAAATGTTCCTAAACTACATTCATGGACAAAAGGCAAAATACTTAAATGACACTAGAAATAGACAAAGGCCTGATTATTATTATAAGGTGTATAATCATGTGTATGAAATAAAGTTTCTTTTAATAATATATCTATATATACTAGATGTACCCTGCAAAACCTTTGCATAGAGTTATATCCTCTTTGGTTTGATCGGTAGGCTAGGTTATTTTTTTGAATTCGGAGAGACCCGATTTTTTCATGATTGTATTTTAAACTGGGAATACTGTAGTATTAATTATTTACTTTCGATTGAACGCAGAGCCCAAATCGCTTTTATATATATTATATTAGTTTTGTATAATTTTGTTATATGCAGCTATGAATGCTAGCCTCTACACAATGAAGGTACAACAGAAATGGTCGATGCTGTATGAAGTTGTAAAAAACAAGGGTCTGTTTTACTGGTTCGGTTTAGACGACCTTGTAGAGGAAGGTGTTTTAAGATGGGCTGATGACAATTCTACGTACACCAACTCCTGGAACTTGAACTCTTACAGTGAGTAGTCCGGGCTATAGTATAAATAGTAAAATGAACATTAGCACTCTGGGATGTAGTATCATGAGTGAAATTGTATTTATAGTGTCTTAACTCTTGAATCAGGTCATGAAATAGAATCTTTTATGGAAGGACGTAAATACTAATTTAGCGCGACAAGATAATATGTGTTGATTATTTCTTAAGTATTGTATTTGTATATGCTTATACGCTTGAACTTCGGGCTGCTATCAGTTTTAAAATATCCCACCATCGCTTTTTTGGCAATGTTTATACAAGGGGGACAAATCGGAAGTAGATTGTGGTGCGTCTTAATCAATACCTCTCTGCCAACGTGCAGATATGTGTGTGTGTATATATATATATACATAACAATTATTCATTATAACAAACACATTTTCGTAGAAATTATAAGGACTAAATATAAAATCGTTGATGTCAGGTATTATCTCGAAATTATTATACTTACTTGTAAAAGCTATTACATCGATGGTGTAACTGTGGTCATTGAGGACTATCTGAGACCGCAGTATTCACAGCTGGCGGTGGTGACAGATGTGGTCGGCACACAACACCCTTCCAATCTGTCCCATTCAAGCACACCTGCGCAGTCTGCCATTTCGGGCAGTGGGTTCAGGCCGCTCTTTAGGCATGGCAGACGTGCATCAGCCAACAATGCTGGTGTGGTAGGCACACTACACCCCTATGATGCTAGTACATCGCAATATTTTAAATGTATCGTGTCTTCCACCTCTACGCGTCTCCAAATGAATCACGATTTTTTACTAAAAACTACTTAAATAGCATTCAATAGACGAATTTCAACAACAAACAAAAATAATGTAGTTGTCCGGTAACGGTGTCAATGAATCCAATGTTCACACACGTTACAGTTTCAGACAAACAAATTTTAATCAAAAATGAACTTGGAGCTGTGTGAGTGTGTGAGACCAATGGCATCAATGAGTACTAAGTAGTAAGAGCGCACCTTTCATAGTTTAAATATATATATATATATATATATATATATATATATATATATATATATATATATATATATTAGGGCTGCTGATTAAACTGCGTTAATTTGCGATTAACGCGTCAAAAAAAATTTGCGATTAAATTTTTTAACGCAACACCTAAATGCGTTAATTTAGCCAAAATATTGCAAGTTCAAAAAAATCGATAAATAACAGTATTTTACTCAACAAATTTGAAGTTAAGGTTTGTTCACTTATTAAGTAGATCTATCACCCCACCCTGTTGCAATCCGCATACACCCTCTACCCCAGAAATGTCGACAAAATCCCCACTTGTAATATAAATGAAGATGTTTTTGTTATATAGCCCTTCGACAAGTAAACCTCCTGCTCATTAGTGTTGTTTTAGTCCCAGGTCCTATTTTAGTTTCAGTTTTTATTTCGTTTTTTCTGTAATAATTTTAGTTTTAGTCTAGTTTTAGTTTTAGGCCCAATTTTAGTTTTCGTTTTAGTTTTCGTCGACTAAAACACCAGAGTTTTAGTTTTCGTCTTATGTATTTTAGTTTCACTTTTAGTTTTAGTCTTGTAAACACCAATAACAATTAACATCATTGTTCATGACCAATTGTCGAAACAGATTGAAGCATAATAATAGTAGACACAGAGATGACAGCTCAGTGTACTGAAACTGAGTCATTTCACTTCATTGTCACATTATAAGTTACACTATCATATTGTTTTATGTGCCAATACCATGACTAAATTTTTGACTATGTTGTAGACTAGCAGACTTGCAGTGCATGTACAAAAAAAACAACTAAAAACGTAATAACAATAAGAAACCGAAAACGTAAGTCAAAATTAAAACAAAAACGAAAAATAATAGAATTTCTCTCAACATTTTAAAGTTATGGTCCATTGAGTTATTAAGTAGATCTACCACCCCAATCTGTTGCATTTCGCTCACACCCTAACCCCCAGGTATGTCGACAAAAGCCCCACATGTAATATAAAATGAAGACAAGTAATCCTCCTGCTCCCTTTCCGGTCGATGTAAAAACAGAAAAGTTTCATTCACTAGTTTACATTATATACTGTAGTGTATTGGTGGCGGTACAACAGTGTATTGTTGAAGGTAAAAAAAAAAACAAGTGCATAACGAGATGCTAGAAATTGTGTATCATTTTTTTTTGCACATAATTTTGTATCGCATTTGGATAAAACAGCATCTTGCTTGTCACGTCTGCAGCAACTGCACTAATATTTCCATATACATGACACCTATAATTAGTGTCTAGACAGTACCTAGACATGGTCTAGACTAGGCTATGCACACATCTGTACAGTAGACAGTGGTTGTATATTTCAGAATAATTGTGACACTGAGTTAAATTTTATATAGGGCTGTTGATTTGCTGCAATTAAAGCGTAATTAATGCATTAAAAATATGCGATTATATTTTTAACACAAACACCTAAATGCATTACATTTTACCCAAATGTCAGCATTTCAGAGTTGCAGAAAAAAATCAGTAAATAACCCAATTCTATAACCAGATCAGACTACATTTTTAAAAAAAAAAGCAAGAAAAAACACCCGAACACAGAAACTCAAGTTTACATAAATCACAGCAATATGACCTTGAAACAATAGGATTGTTATTTCTTAATTCTAATTTATGACCTTGAATACCATTAGTTAACATCATTCTGTAGACGCGTGCAATATAGTTCGGCACGTACCATCGTTTGGGACAGAGGGGGTAAGGTGGTTGGGAAGCAATAAAGTAACGTCATCTTTGTGGGGGGGGGGGGGGGAGAGAGGCTGCTAAGTGTCAAAAATGAAATTGGGATGGGCGAGGAGGGAAAATAAAAAAAAACGCGTTCATAATAAGGGAGCACGTGCATTCTGGCTATACTATTATTTAAAGAAAGAAAAAGGCACAAATGACGTGTGTATTTTTTGGGCGGGGGGGGGGGTAAGTGGGGGGGGGGGTAAGTGGTTAGGGGGGGGGGTAAGTGCGGTAGTGGAGGGTAGGGTAAACAAGACCCAATTAAGCAGAATCGACTGTATCTTGTAAAACGACACTCTTTGATCTAACCGCATGGCAATTTCAAACTTTCAAAGCAAAATTTATACCGTCGGCTGTCATTTTTCTTTTTTTTTTTTTATCTTTTTTTGTTCTTTCTTTCATGTGTCAACATTATACCGGAAAAGACGATATATGGGGATTTTAGTTTTTATTTCGTTGGGGAGTTTTAGTTTCAGTTTTTATTCAGTCTTTTGTCTACGAGATTTAGTTTTCGTCTCGTTTTAGTCTTGCTGCTAATTTTAGTTTTAGTTTTAGTTCTCGTTGACGAAAAGTCAACATTTTCGTTAACGAAGGTTTTAGTTTTAGTTTTCGTCGACGAAAACAACACTACTGCTCATTCCCGGTCGATGTAAAAAGAGAAAAGTTTCATTCACTAGTTTACATTATATACTGTAGTGTATTATTGAAGTCAACTTGAAGGTAAAAAAAAAATTAAGCGTATAATGAGCCGGGTTAAAACTAGATCAAAATAACGAGATGCTAGACATTTTGTATCATCATTTTTTGCGCAAATTTTTATCGCATTTTGATAATACAGCATTAGGCCGGTCACGTCTGCAACAGCTGCACTAATAGTTTCATATATATGACACCTGTCAATCAATGTCTAGACTGTACACGAGACAGTGGTTGTATTTTTCAGAATTATTGTGACACTGTGCTAAATTTAATATTATATATCGGGCTGTTTTTTAACTGCTATTAAAGCGTAATTAATGCGTTAAACATATGCGATTACATTTTTAACGCAAACACCTAAATGCGTTAAATTTTAGCCAAATGTTGTCATTTCAGTAATCAGTAAATAATCCAATTCTATAACCATAACTACATCAGACAAGATTTAAAAAAAAAAAAAATCCACCGAATACAGAAACTGTCATGCTTACATAAAATCATAGCAGCTACATGACCTTGAAACAATAGGATTGTCTTTTCTTAATAATAATTATGACACTCAATGATACCATTAATGAACATCTGGTTGATTGACAGGTGTCATGATTTGGAAAAATGGGACAGAGGGGGGTACGGTACGGTTGGTAGTAACGTCATCTTTGTGGGGAGATGAGCTGCTAAGAGTGTCAAAAATCTAACAGGGTGGGAAAGGGGGGAATAAAAAAAAACGCATTAATAATAAGTGAGCAAGTAAGTACTTTCTGGCTATACTATTATTTTATGAAGGAAAAGGCACATATGAGATATAAATGACGTGTGTATTTTGTTTTGGAATGGGAAGTGAAGGGGGTAAGTACGGCAGTGGAGGGTTGGGTAAACAAGACATACGTGGGGGCAAAGTGTAGCAAAATATGACAGGGATAGAGAGGAGAGAAGTTGAAATACGTCATTGGCTCGTGAAAAACACTTGTTTGGCATTGTTGTTGATTAAAAAAAAATATAACTCGCATCACTTGACGTGATTGATACATGTCAATAACCTACTGGTCTCAATAACTAATTCAACAGACATATATGCTAATGTTTAATAAATCTGTTACAATTAATTATACCTCTTTCGTAAATTAATCTGAATTGCTTATTATACCAATTTTATGCTATGATATTCTAACTTACATGTTTGAATAGAAACAAAATGTGTTATATTGTGTGATTAAAAAGTGCGTTAATTTGCGATTAAAAATTTTAATCATGCGTTAATTGCGATCAATTTTTTTAATCGAACAGCAGCTCTAATATATATATATATATATATTAAATATATATATATATAATTAGTTTGTATTTTTTAGTGCACACTTATTAAAGCATATTTTAAAATTATTTTATAAACTATGTTTTAATATTTGATAGAAACCAAACTTGTTAATGATATGAAGGTCAGCCAAATTTTATGTTTAATTTATGGGTTAAAAAAAATATAAAACACAGATATTTTTTTTAACGCAGTGGCTCTGGTACCAGTCAAAACCATTATATTAGGGTATAAGGAATATGGCATATATAATTTTTTTTTCAGAATTTTTTTTTTTAGGATTAGGGTTAGGGTTAGGGATAGGGATAGGGTTAGGGATAGGGTTAAGGATAGGGTTAGGGTTAGGGATAGGGTTAGGGATAGAGTTAGGGATATAGTTAAGAATAGGGTTAGGGATAGGGATAGGGATAGGGATATGGTTAGGGATAGGGATAGGGATAGGGTCAGGGATAGGGATAGGGATAGGGATAGGGTTAGGGATAAGGATATGGTTAGGGATATGGTTAGGGATAGGGATAGGGTTTGGGATAGGGTTTGGGTTAGGGATAGGGTTAGGGGTAGGGGTAGGGATAGGGATAGGGATAGGGTTAGGGTTAGGGTTAGCGATAGGGTTAGGGATAGGGTTTGGGATAGGGTTAGGGTGTGGAGCAATATCTATGGCTGGTACCCGAAGAAAAAAAAAATACGGGTTCGGTCGGACCGAACCGTAGCCACTGCGTTTTTTTTTATTTATTTATTTATTTTTTTGTAATCCATTGAGGAGAGTCAGATTTAGGCACACGTATGTATATATATATATATATATATATATATATATATATATATATATATATATTCTATATCTCTTTTTTATCATCATTAGATTTGGGACCATCTAACTCGGATATATATGACTGCATGATATTCATGCCAAGTGCAACAAGAATCAGCCTAACCAACTGTACTTATACATATCCTTATATCTGTGAAAAACAACCATTTTTCCTGTAAAAAAAACATATTTAGTTTGTTGTGAACTATGGGCAATGCACTTTTAATATGTTAATGCCCATTGGAAAAAAATAGGCTTACTTTGATATGCATTAATTACCTAGAAGGAACATAAAGTCATTTATTTCAAGATCAATGTTTTTTTGTAAAAGTTGTCTCTCTTTGTTTCAAATTCAAATTATAATATATTCTAACAGTATCTGCTTTTGCTTATAATAAATATGTAGCAAGTATTATTTCTAAGAATTGTGTGTATGCTTAAATTATTCATATTAATATCTAACTATCACTCTTTCTTTCTTTATCTCTCTCTCTCTTTCTCTCTCTCTCTGTGTGTATATATATATATATATCAAGGTTAAACAAAATGTACATTCTATATATAAAGTAACCCAACCACGTTTTAAAACAATTCGCTATTTAACGCAGCACGTCATATCGGTGGCCGGACCATTCGATCCGGACAGTTCGACCCCGGGACAGTTCGACCCAGAGACACTTCCACCCCGGGACAGTTCGACCCAGAGACACTTCCACCCCGGGACAGTTCGACCCCGGACAGTTCGACCCCGGGACAGTTCGACCCAGAGATACTTTCACCCCGGGACAGTTCGACCCAGAGACACTTCCACCCCGGGACACTTCGACCCAAAGACACTTCCACCCCGGGACAGTTCGACCCAGAGACACTTCCATCCCGGGACAGTTCGACCCAGAGACACTTCCACCCCGGGACAGTTCGACCCAGAGACACTTCCACCCCGCGACAGTTCGACCCAGAGACAATTCCACCCCGGGACAGTTCGACCCCGGACAGTTCGACCCCGGGACAGTTCGACCCAGAGATACTTTCACCCCGGGACAGTTCGACCCCGGGACAGTTCGACCCAGAGACACTTCCACCCCGGGACAGTTCGACCCCGGGACAGTTCGACCCAGAGATACTTTCACCCCGGACAGTTCGACCCCGGGACAGTTCGACCCAGAGACACTTCCACCCCGGGACAGTTCGACCCAGAGACACTTCCACCCCGCGACAGTTCGACCCAGAGACACTTCCACCCCGGGACAGTTCGACCCCGGACAGTTCGACCCCGGGACAGTTCGGCCCAGAGATACTTTCACCCCGGGACAGTTCGACCCAGAGACACTTCCACCCCGGGACACTTCGACCCAAAGACACTTCCACCCCGGGACAGTTCGACCCAGAGACACTTCCATCCCGGGACAGTTCGACCCAGAGACACTTCCACCCCGGGACAGTTCGACCCAGAGACACTTCCACCCCGCGACAGTTCGACCCAGAGACAATTCCACCCCGGGACAGTTCGACCCCGGACAGTTCGACCCCGGGACAGTTCGACCCAGAGATACTTTCACCCCGGGACAGTTCGACCCCGGGACAGTTCGACCCAGAGACACTTCCACCCCGGGACAGTTCGACCCCGGGACAGTTCGACCCAGAGATACTTTCACCCCGGACAGTTCGACCCCGGGACAGTTCGACCCAGAGACACTTCCACCCCGGGACAGTTCGACCCAGAGACACTTCCACCCCGGGGCAGTTCGACCCAGAGACACTTCCACCCCGGGACAGTTCGACCCCGGACAGTTCGACCCCGGGACAGTTCGGCCCAGAGATACTTTCACCCCGGGACAGTTCGACCCAGAGACACTTCCACCCCGGGACACTTCGACCCAAAGACACTTCCACCCCGGGACAGTTCGACCCAGAGACACTTCCATCCCGGGACAGTTCGACCCAGAGACACTTCCACCCCGGGACAGTTCGACCCAGAGACACTTCCACCCCGCGACAGTTCGACCCAGAGACAATTCCACCCCGGGACAGTTCGACCCAGAGACACTTCCACCCCGGGTCAGTTCGACCCCGGGACAGTTCGACCCAGAGACACTTCCACCCCGGGACACTTCGACCCAGAGACACTTCCACCCCGGGACAGTTCGACCCAGAGACACTTCCACCCCGGGTCAGTTCGACCCCGGGACAGTTCGACCCAGAGACACTTCCACCCCGGGACAGTTCGACCCAGAGACACTTCCACCCCGGGACAGTTCGACCCAGAGACACTTCCACCCCGGGACAGTTCGACCCAGAGACACTTCCATTCCGGGACAGTTCGACCCAGAGACACTTCCACCCCGGGACAGTTCGACCCAGAGACACTTCCACCCCGCGACAGTTCGACCCAGAGACAATTCCACCCCGGGACAGTTCGACCCAGAGACACTTCCACCCCGGGACAGTTCGACCCAGAGACACTTCCACCCCGGGACAGTTCGACCCAGAGACACTTCCACCCCGCGACAGTTCGACCCCGGTAGGTTCGACCCCGGGACAGTTCGACCCAGAGACACTTCCACCCCGGGACACTTCGACCCAGAGACACTTCCACCCCGGGACAGTTCGACCCAGAGACACTTCCACCCCGGGACACTTCGACCCAGAGACACTTCCACCCCGGGACACTTCGACCCAGAGACACTTCCACCCCGGGACAGTTCGACCCAGAGACACTTCCACCCCGGGACACTTCGACCCAGAGACACTTCCACCCCGGGACACTTCGACCCAGAGACACTTCCACCCCGGGACAGTTCGACCCAGAGACACTTCCACCCCGGGACAGTTCGACCCAGAGACACTTCCACCCCGGGACACTTCGACCCAGAGACACTTCCACCCCGGGACAGTTCGACCCAGAGACACTTCCACCCCGGGATAGTTCGACCCCGGACTATGTCGAAGTGTTGCGGGGCTCGAAACGTCCTGGAACCGTCATATCCTGTATCTATCGACGTTTCCCGTGTCAACAATTGTTAACGTCACTGTGTTAACACAGCTCCTGTAAAGGTAAATTTGTAAAACATCAGAATTATTTAATACTCTGAAACAAAACTTGTTCCTCTTTCAAGGACGTATGATTGATAACTGATGGAAATTTTAAATCTTTCTTGTGTGAAGCTTGCCTGTGCCATTCGACTGAAACTGTGGTCTGATATTTGTGAAATTAGGTATATAGAAAATGTTCCAATTATCTAACAATAAATAATTTATTTTTTCTTTAATTACTTGTTATATTCTCCTCAATATCTGAGAGTTTTGGCTCAGTGCATGACATGTACATATAAAATGTTAAAACTTCAGAATAAAACCAATAAAGGGAAAATATATCTGTGGAAGATTCTCTGGATACCACAATTATATCAGAGAACTAAGTACTTTTTTATGAATTGTGTAATTCGCTTTATTGTTATTAATACGGAATATAACTACGGCCAAGGCCGTAGCCAGGGAAGGGGCCAGGGGGTGCTGCAGCCCCCCCCCCCAATTAATTCTAAAAATCAAATTTAAATATAAAATATACTACTTTATCATTGCGTTCCAATTTTTTCTTATATATAAACTCTCCGCACAGCCCCTCCCCCCCCCCCAAACCGCACAGCCCCCCCCCCCAACAAAATCCTGGCTACAGCCTTGACTACGGCTGTCATATTGTGATGGAAACACGCAGACTTAGACATTGTTTATTAAAATACTTGCTGTACCCTGCAAAGCCTTTGCATAGATTTATATTTCCTTAGGTTTGATCAGTAGGCTAGGTTATTTTTTGGTTTCGGGCAGATCCGATTTTGTGATGATTTTTAATCCTATTGTTTACGTTTGACGATTTTAAACTGGAATGATGTTGTATTAATTCTTTACTTTTTGATTTAACGCTATTATTTATATAGATGGTTGAACAATTCGGTTTAATTTTAGGTTTAGCAAATTAAAAAATGTAATGAAAAAAATAAAACGAAACAAAAATAACGTTTTGCGAGTAATTATTAGTCGACATTAGACTAGCGATGTTAAGTTTATGTTGTGTATATTGAGTTCAACTCTGGGAAGATGAAGTGCAGGATTCATGTGTCTCTGTAGCCAGTCACGCCGAGAAGGGGGGTGGGGGCTGGGGGGGGGGGTCATCGCCAGAGGGCCCAAATCTGTAAAGGGGGCCCGGCCGCACGGATATTGTCAATTTTTTCACGACGTTTTGTTTATTAAGGGGCCCGCAATGTTGTCCTGCCCTGGGGCCCGTGTTGGCTCGGCGCCACTGTCTGTAGCCTGTATATTGGTAACAAAACGCCCTGTCGCCTTTTTACTTTCCTCCAACTTAAATCAGGTACACATTTAAACCACATTGGACTTAAAATTGGACTTAAAGCAGATTTCACCATGACTTGGGAAAAACTCCCTTTTTTTTTTCCTCAACGAGAATCGAACTCAGGATCCTTAGGACATATATAGATAGATAAAGACATATAAAAAATAGGGTATATATATATATATATTTATGTATAAATATATATGTATATATATAGATAGATAGATAGATAGACAGACAGACAGACAGACAGACAGATAGACAGACAGACAGACAGACAGACAGATAGATAGATAGATAGATAGATAGATAGATAGATAGACAGACAGACAGACAGACAGACAGACAGACAGACAGACAGACAGACAGACAGACAGACAGACAGATAGATAGATAGATAGATAGATAGACAGACAGACAGACAGACAGACAGACAGACAGATAGATAGATAGATAGATAGATAGATAGATAGATAGATAGATAGATAGACAGACAGACAGACAGACAGACAGACAGACAGACAGACAGATAGATAGATAGATAGATAGATAGATAGATAGATAGATAGATAGATAGATAGATAGATAGATAGATAGATAGATAGATAGATAGATAGATAGATAGATAGATAGATAGATAGATAGATAGATACGCTATATTCTAAGTGGACAATTAGATCTTAAATTTTAATTCGATCGACTTTCTAAAACCGTTTTATTAACATCTTTCAGAAGCTATTACGTCATAGTATTATTTTATTGTTGATAAAGGAACCTGCCACATTCACGATGAATATTTAAATATGTTCTAGTTACCTGGCACAGTGCCAGAGTATGAACTATATGTACAAAGCCTGGCGGATCAATAGGTCGTTCACATATGACCTCATGTCTTCGGGAGAAAGGGTGCTGACAAGGAACGGTAAACAAAGATTTAAGCCTGTGAAAGGTGGAAAATATGTTAAAATAACAGTAAAAATACAATCCGTGAAATAGACTTTGATGTTCTATTGATGGCTTAGCACTAAATCGAATTTAGCCAGTCAAGAAATGAAACTCATCAATCAAATCAATGCAGCGGCCTAGCGTGGGTATCGGCCGCCCAGGGCGGAAGACGATTTTGCCGCCCTCTCATTTAGGTATTTCAATTTAATCTAATCATTTTTGCCGCCCCCCCTAAAAAGTAATAAAAAGTGCCGCCCGGTGCGGACCGCACCCCCCCCCCCCCCAGGTACGCCACTGAATCAATGACTGCGCATGGCCAAAAAATCTTTGCGTTCCTTTTATTTTAACGCAATATAAAATGCTCCTGTGAGATGACAATAAGAACAAAGAACTGAAAGAGAGGTATGAATTATTAGTGAACTGGGCATTGCCATTGCTATCATTTTGTCTGTATGTGTCTGTATTGATTTTTGTTTTATGCATATTAGCCGATGTTATCTTTCTAAGTTGAATTGATAGGGAAAAAAGTGTGAAGTAGTTTTAAAAATGTATGTATACAACATTGAGTGTTACAGACGATCCACCATAAAAAAAATAGGTACCACAAAAATGGCTCAAAATCGTGGTTTTGCGTCAATGCAGTCAATATTTTGGATAGTTTTAACAAAATGATCTCTCTACGTAAAAACTGATCAAATCTCAAAAACAATTATCTCTAAGTAAGCATGAATTGGAAAGCTCCAGAAAAAAACCTTTATTATTATGAGAGGCATTGAAAGATGAAATTAAAAAGAAGGGAATGATGCTGATCAACAGTGCAGGATTTATATATAACATACACAAGCTATAGCTTAGGACCCCCCCCCCCCCACTTTTTTAGGGGGTCCCCAGAAATTCTCAGACTGAGCAAATGTCTTATATATTTAAATATTTGGCACTGAAATTAAATATGGAATTATAAAGGGCCCCATATCCCAAATAGCTTAGGGCCTTATAAAGTCTAAATCCGGTCCTGCTGATCAGTTAAATGGTACATACCATAACTCATTTAAATGGTGTATGCTTATATTAACTTAAAAGTAAAATTAGTTGAATTTCGAAAGTTGCACCTATTTAGGTGAGCTCCTGTACTGGTAAAATACTAAAATGCATACACTATTTGTTTGCTTTCCATGACTTATGAAATATTTAAAATATATTTGAAATGTATGCATTTAATGTTAGTGTTACTATTGTTACTAATAAAACTTTTCAAATAACACTTAATAGTGGAATTTTGCCTAATGAAAAGTATTTTTATTGTTTTTTTTTTACATGCATGGATTTATCCATCCCTGTACTGTATATATAAAAGTAATTAGTATAACGACTATTTTATAGTTAAGAGCTGTGTATATCCTACATTTTAATATGTAAATGTTGAATATATATTTAAGTCTTTTTTGTGGGAATTTTTGAAAACGACTAATTTTTTAGTTTTTTTTTTACCCCACCTCTTTCTAACCTTTATTATATTAATCATAAATATTCTTAAGATATTATGACTATTTGAATGTATATAGCTTAAGTTACCCTACAATCTGATGCAATTAGTTTTTATGTGTGTTTATTACAATATTTTATATGATTTTTTTTTAAATGTCACGAATTTTTAAAATTTATCTCCCTTTTTATTTTTTTTTTATTTTTTTAAATTGATAAAACCCATTTTCAGTGCCGAAATTTTAATGATTTTACAACCTTGAAAAAAAAAATTAGTTTGTTCTATGTATATATGTGTTTGTGTTGAGTGTCAATGAAATACTTTTGAAGATAACGCTTGGCAAAATTGGCATATTTTAAGGAGAAGGATGGTCGAGTGGTGAAGAGCTGGACTGTCGATCTGAAGGTACCTGGTTCGATCCCCGGTAAGGCTATGCCAAGATCTCATGCTAATTATAGTTACAGACTCAACACAATATAAATCAAATCATTGAAAACGTCAATGCGGCAGATTTGCCAGGTCCAATGTTATGTTTCAATCTGGTTATCCTAAACTTATGGTTGTGTGTGATAGCGATAACTTTAGAACTGAATATATAACATATACTGTTTTCTAGACTCAAGCTAGCGTAAGGATAACTTTTAATTTTTAGTAAAAAAAAAATAATTTTTTATAATGTTATAAAATGTTGTTAATTGTGTAGTTTAATTAATTAAGTTATTAGCTTAAAAGTTCAAATAAAAATATGAGTAGCTGTAAAGGATGTTTTTGTATGAACTGGTTTGTAATGAGAAACTCAATTCATGTCCATGGTTCATATAATTTATTGACGACACAATAAAATATAAACAGAATAAATCCAATATGATTCACAATGACTGACAATCTCCTCAACTCAATGAATAATACTTGTTGACAATAAACTCAACTAATTAACTAAAACTTCTGAACTGTACTCGAATACTCTCTCTCTCTCTCTCTGTGTACTCAACTGAACTCAACTGACTTGACTGACTCGATTCACTTCTCAACTAAACATCGTCTTTATATAATTAACTTACATCATACTCGAACATTCCACATCGCTCTCTCTCTCTCACTCATTTAGACAATACAATTTACAATAAACAACATATTTATATTCTCTAAATATCTAGAATCTTGACCCCGTGACCTCATGTTGACCTGGTTGGCCAAGCTCCAAACATACACACACACACCTGTGTGCATAGTACACAAAACTATACCATGACAGTAGCTTTCAG
>JAGDYQ010000170.1:73191-85687 GCA_021962125.1 Bulinus truncatus | reverse complement strand
AGTTTATAAATGAATTTATTAGATACATAAACAATCGAAATCTTTAGTGAGTCCATGAATCAATAATAAGTGTTATTTAATCAATTAACATTTTTATCTTTTATATATATTAAAACTGCTGTTCGATTAAAAAAATGATCGAAATTAACGCATGATAAAAAATTCTAAGGCAAATTAACGCACATTGTAATCGGCAAAATATAATACATTTATTTGTATTCAAACTAGTATGTCATAATATCATAACATAATCTAACTTATAAAGCAGTTGAGCTTGTCCGTCCGGGACGCGGCGGCGGGCAGTGTGTGGGGAATCCGTTTTATAAATAAACGACCTCCAGAAATAAATAAAACAATAGTATTTGATAAAGATATCACGTGACCAGCGAGGTCACGAATACAT
Source organism: Bulinus truncatus (assembly GCA_021962125.1). Lineage (NCBI taxonomy): Eukaryota > Metazoa > Mollusca > Gastropoda > Planorbidae > Bulinus > Bulinus truncatus. The sequence continues at coordinate 85,284 of JAGDYQ010000170.1, read as the reverse complement.
AATTCAAAATGGCGCTTGCATTGAATCGATTCAGTTTTTTTTTTTTTTTCTAAAATTTACAGTTTTAAATAGTTTCTGTGGTTTTCGATTATGAAATGTAAAAATCCTAAATATTAAATAATAATAACAATATATAATATCATTCAATTTTTTTAGTTTTTATTACAACCCCTGTTCCCCCCTTCCCTATCATATTTTGCGACACTTCGCCCCACGTAAGTTTTGTTTACCCTTCACTCCACTATCGTACTAACCACCCTCACTTCCCATCCCCCCAAAAAATACACTCGTCATTTATATCTCATATGTGCCTTTTTCTCTCATTAAATAACAGTATAGCCAGAATGTACTCGCTCCCTTATTATAAATGCGTTTTTTAATACTCTCCCATTTACATTTTAACACACTTAGCAGTCTCTCCCCACAAAGATGGCATTACTTGGCTATCCAACCACCGTTCCTCCTTTGTCCCAAAACAAGTTTACACAAGTTACATAATGGCACGTGTCAAACTATAGCACACATTTGCAGAAGTTCACTAACTGTATTCAAGGTCATAAATTAGAATTATGTAAACGTGAACCTCTGTGTTAGAGTTTTTCTGCAACTCCGAAAATGCTAGCATTTGGGTAAAATTAGACTCATTCATGTGTTTGTTTTAAAATTGTAATCACATATTACGATTTAGTTGCAATAAATCAACAGACCTATTTAAATTAAACTCAGTGTCACAATTATTCTGAAAAAATACAAGGACTGACTCGTGTAAGAGTGTGTGAAGCCTATTCTAGACCTTTTTTAGGCACCTTCTAGACACTAATTATAGGTGTCATGTATATGAAACTATTAGTGTAGTTGATGCAGACGTGACCACAGTTGTATTATAAGAATATGTGCAAAATAGTATGATACAAAATTTCTAGCATCTCATTTTTTTTATCTTATTACAACCGGTTTCATTAAACACTTGCTGTTATTTTTATCTTCAACAATGCACTACAGCATGCACTTTAGTACCTCCACCAATACACTATAGTATATAATGTTAACCAGTAAATGAAACTTTTCTCTTTTTACATCGATCGGGAAGGGAGCAGGAGGTTTACTAGTCTTCATTTTATATTACAGGTAGGGCTTTTGTTGAAATAAACCTGGTGGTGAGGGTGTGTGCGAATCGCGACAGGCTGGGGATGGTACATCTACTTAACAAGTCAACGGACCTTAACTTAATATTGCTAAGTGAAAATCTGTTATTTATAGATTTGGTGAACTTTCATCATTTTGGTAAAATTAACGCAATAGGTTGTTGCATTACAAAATTTAATCGCAAAATATTTTGTCGCATTATATATGTATATATATATATATATATATATATATATATATATATATATATATATATCGCATGTCTAGAGACATGCGCATTCGTGTTGTTCTTATAAGATCGTGCTGCTGTCCGTGCTTGTTCAAATTCTGCGGTGTATGATACGAACTAGTTTTATTTTTTTCTTATTTTTTCATTAATATGAAAAAATATATTTGGTTTTACATGATATTTTTTTTATAAGGATAGGCTGGATATTTCAGCAATTGATAAAATAGAAATATCTAGAATATGTATTATGTAAATCAAAAATATAAAAACAAAGATAGATGCTAAATTAATTTAGTTTTAGACTAAACTAATTTATGAAATCGAAACATACAATTTTTTTCTAGACAACGAGTTTAAAAACATCTTTCTTTAAGCTATTTCTTTGACATTTCAATTTGAACATTTTGAACGACATGTGCTATTAATCAATTCATTACTAACCTTTATACATTTTAATGCATACACAAAAAAAAGAAACTTACCTATTATACGCTCTTCACAATACTCCTTGTATATTTCTTGCTCAGATTTAGTTATTCTCTATAAATCATTGCAAATGTCATCATTAATATATTGAAATTAAAACAATATTGATTTTATTCCTTCATAACTAATGAAATATCCAGCATTATTTTTTAAACGACAATGTCGTAGTTTATTATTCTTCCTCTCGAAGACCCAAAAGTAGAAAAAAAAAATCACATATCTTATATATGTTCTTACGTAGGCTATATATATATATATGGGGTTTGACTAAAATATAAAGCTATATAACCATATCATACTTGGTGGAGCTTTGTATCACAAATAAAGAAAACAGAAGTATTTTTTTTTTTTTTGCACAAAAACTAGTAAACAAAAGCTCGGTACTTGGATCGGCGAGTAGGCAAACAATTGAAGTTGAAAATAGTGAAAATATATTTGAGTGCGTTATCATTCAGTCTATATACTCACAGTTGCCCCAAGGACATGAACATATCATTGTAGTCAAAATACATTTGAAAACAGGGGCACCTAATAGTACATAAAACAAAGTTCATATGTTAAACAGTTCACCCCAAAGAAAATAATTCTCACTATGGGTACACAATTTTAACATAAACAACTCCCAATGATTAAACTCTTAAAATCTTAATTTCTTCATAATATTTAAACAGTTCTTCATTTTATGTTTCATGATGTTCAACATGACGTATTTAAAGAAAGAGAGACGCTACATATTTAGAAGGTGGCTTATTTACCGTTATACACATTGTGGTGGGACGGGTGGCCGAGTGGTTTAGGTACTCGACTGTCAACCTGAGAGTCATGGTTTCCATCCTCGGTGAGGTCCATGAAATTTTTCCAGTTGAAATTTGGTGCAAAGTCGTCCCACAAGTCCACCCAGCCTTAAATGGTTACCTGACTTAATTTGGGGAAGTAAAGGCGGCTGGGCTTTGCGCTAACCACACAAACCTTTCATATGCCGTGGTTATGGAAACAAATTAATTCTACAATTCATCTGCCCCATTGGCCCGCTAGAGCTCAGAAGGGAAACTTTACTTTTATACACATTGACATAGTTTAATTAACTAAGAAATTATTGCAATTATTGCTAGCCTATGGATTTGGGGGGCCCAAATATAAATAATTTGATATGATTTTGTGTTACTTCTACTAAAATCGCATTCATTGCCTCATGATCGTGGCTGTCGAAAATATTTTATGTTGAGATTGCCGTTTGGATTTCACAAACTTACCTGTCGTATTTTGTAGGGTGCTTGGTCACCTCGGTACTATACATATGGCTGGTCATTACTGGCAGCCAAGTAGAAGACCTTACATGACATGCCAGTTGGGATCTGGATAATGCGTCTTAAGTAGAATTAAGTAAATGTTCCTTCGTATTGTTTATGCCGAACATCTTGTGTGAAATACACAGGAAGTGTGACAGACACGATCTCGTATGACAGGCACGGGAATTAATGACAGACACATGATTGCCGACAGAGCAGAAAAAAGATTTTTTGTGTATTATAGTTAGTTCACCCTCCAATCAAGACAGATATTTTTATAACATACACATTTTCTAATATTTCGATAAATGTTTCACCATTACAAATTATAGTGACTTATTCTGCATTAGTTAAAAAAAATGTTTAACTTTTCAATGGACTTGCAAAGTGTAAGTAAATCTTGCATCACTTTAGTTGCATGTTCTGCACATACATTAGAACGCAGCATTGGTATAGGTGTTAAATCTGTGTAGCAAAATATCTTTAATGACTTCAAAGTCTGTGTATGCTGCCTATAATAGAACATAACACTGATGAAATAATTCTTCCTAAACTGATTGTATATACTCCGATTTCATAACGAATGATGACAAACAATAAATTGACCATATAATCTATCTCGCATTAATGATGTTTGGAAGTGATTTAAATTTTGATTATGGGAAAGTTACTGTAGTCTTGAAAATCCTGTAGCATCATATTAAGTGAACAAGAAGAGCCATGTCATAGCACCAGCACTTTAGTTCTGATTTTTTTAATGGTGCTCCAGTATTATCAAATGATGTTTTGAGTTGTTCTTACTTTTCTGTTAATGTTGAAACAAACAGTAGCTGATATTTTGGTGAAGTTGTTGTTGTACTAAAATGATCATGCATGACGTGTTGCAATATTGCATCTAGAATATGGTGTTGACATCCATTTTATACAGCTTTTTCTTATCCAACATTTTGAAAGTGTTTCTGTAACAGTTGGACCTGTTTTTTGTATCTTAAGACTCTTTCCGATGCTGTTCAATAATCTGGAGCAAGTACTGCTTTTCTTCCCCTGATATGGTAATATATGAGTTGAATGATAACACCAGTGCGATTCCCCGCTCGGCACAGTCATTGACAACTTTCAAGCAAGAGGCCACTGCGGTTGATTTCTGAAAGGATGGAGTTTGTTGCAAAATATAAGCATCAGTCATGAGTAAATTTGTTTGAAGCAGAAGAGAACCAATGAAGAGCAAAGATGACAAGATTTCAAAATCATTTAATATCACATTATGAAGTGCTAAAGAATTTTTTGTGCTGTGAATGCATCTTTCTTCTTTTTAATCATAAGAAGATTTATCTGTTTTTCCCATCCACTGAGACACGTTGAGAAAAGAGGACCAGAAGAATGAGCTCTGCACTAAGATACCAGAGTAGTGGGCCAATATGTTGTAATGCAGTCTAAGAAATGGAGGAATACATATTATAATCAATAAGAAGCTTGATGAAATTCAGATCATTCAGAGGTGCGTCTGCTCGAATGGGACAATGAGTCCAAGCTATAATGTAAACCAAGAAAGCAAAGATAAAAAAATCTGCAATTAATCTGTCTTCACGCTTAGTTTATTTAAATTGATGACGGGAAAAATAAACTTTTAAGCTGTAGTATATTTTAGACATCCACCTTGCATGATGATAAGCTTTTGGAACATGAAAACGCACCCTATTGGGGGGGGGGGGTCTGATTCCTCCCAGGTAGATTACATTCAAAGACAGGAGTTATTTGTAAACTTCCAGTGTCAAATCACTAGAATTGTCTTTCGTTTTGAGGATATTTGTACAACATGTGATTACATGTTTTTTTAAAGGTTTGAGATTTTGCTCAAGTCGTTCAAGCGGCATATACTAAATTATTTCTGTCTTATTTTTGGCCAGAATGTCTTAAATAGCAGCACATCTGGTGTATTTGAACGAATCCCAGATGTCTGTTGCATGAAGTAGCTTCCAATTTCCAACGTTTTTTTCTTGCTCTATGACGGTAGTTCTTGACAAAGCAATATCTTTTTCTTCTGCATTACCAACTCTCGACAGATCAAGGATGTGAACTGCCTGTCTATCAATTTTTCCAGTACGACCAAAAGCAGAGGCTACCAATGGCGAAACAACATCCATAGCTTTCTAGCAACGTCGCTTAGGCTGAATTGATGTCATATTTTTCGGCATTAGAAAGAATTGGTTGTTGTTTCCTTTTCTAAACTATTACTGCTGTTTGCTAATAAGAGGTAAGTACGACTACTGAAAACAGCAACATTTTATCCCTTTTTTATGTGCATCTCTTTCAAGCAACCTATTCATACGTTGTTGAGCTCGCAGGTCCTTATATGCCAATGTTTTTTTTTTTTTTCAGTTCTTATAATTATTTTGCGACTAGTTTGCTAGTCATGCAATTAAAACCTATCTTTTTCGATTCTGATCATTGTGTGAGCATTGGTATTTGCCATGTCAAGGATGTATGAAGTGAAGCTAACAAATTTAGCTTTTTTGTATGTTGAACCTCTCCTCCTCTTTTAGCATTCTTCTCAACCTCTCGGTACTTCAAACTTGTTAATCATAGCTCGTTTCTAAGCCGTAGGGTTACGCGCTTTATCCCAGATGCTAATATGTAATTGCACGACATAAGAAATATCATCTTTATTGGGCACTTTACTAATTTTGTGTAAATGAAAGTAAACACTCAAAACATGTGTCGCTGTTGGAAGAACTCGTTCAGATGGTTCACCAATTTAAGAACAGTTTTTGACCTAAATGTCATAACTAAATGAATGATATTTATATAAACGAAAAAGTTGATTTTTATAACTAATTCTAAATGCATTGGTGAAGCTGGCTATTTATATGAAATCAAAACTTCTAGAGCTGTCCACGTTCTTCTAAAGCTTCTAGAATCTTCTAGAGATTTCATAGAACATTCCAGAACCTTATAGAATTGTATACATTTTCCTAAAACCTCCAAGCAACTTCTAGCATATTTTGTGTGTTTATATATAATTATTCACATTCAAAATTCATTCAAAATCATTACTTATTCAGTGTCGATGAGAAAGTACTAAATAAAGTCATATATATTAATTATATAATGTTTTAAATTCATACGAAACACACAAAATTATCCGTCAACATTAAAAAATGTACTTTAGACCACCTTAATATGTTATATATATATATATATATATATATATATATATATATATATATATATATATATATATTCCTATTTCGAACTTTGGGGGACAGGCTCAGATTTGATACCATCGGGGGACATTTTAGAAAATGCTCTAAAATATTAATATCCTTTCAATGATAAGTTTTGAAAGACTTTTCATAACGTATTTGATGTCTACTTTACGATAATAGTTTCAATTTTAAAAAATAGTTGATATTAAAAGATATACGTTTTTAGTGCCACTCGGGGGACACGCCCTCAAACGCACTTTGGAGCACACGCCAGATAATTGGTCTCTCGGGGGACACGTTGTTCAACGTCGTTTAACTCAGCTATTTTGAAATATTTTGTTAACTTTTTTCCCTAGACGCACTCATTGACATTCAAGCAATTTTTTAAATATTGTTTTTAATTAAAAAAACTTAATTTAATATTAGTTTTAATCATTTTTATTACTAATTGTACACTTTGTTTTAAGTATCGGCCTACTTTTATTCTATTATTGATTTTTTTTTTTTACTTTCAAGGAACGATAAATAAGAACATTATTTATATAACATAAAAAACCAAAAAAAAATAAGTTTGAAACACTTTTTAATGACTTTTTGTTAATCTAATATATTTGCGACTTTGGGGGACACATATATGTCCCCTAACTGACGTCTCACGTCTTATCGTCCATTGGGCGACATATACGATTTGTGTAGTGCAAAATATCACTTATGTTCGTGACGTATGTTACGAGTGTGGAAAGATAACTTTATTAAAGACCATATTAAGTAATTTATATCCCTACATACATTACGCAACATCTATATCATATAATGTTTAGCTACATGAATTATTAAGACCTTACACTATAACTTATAACGTAATTGCAGTGACGATTGTTAATAATAATTTCACGTCAGCACATTCTTTAGCTATACTGTATGGTCCTATTCGTCTATATTGTACCAATAGAAACTTGCAGCCTTCAATGTATACACCCATTTGACCATCAGGGATTAGTTTACTTACGATTGACCTAAAATGACCTTTGAACTTTGGAATCCTTATTTAGCATTGGTTAATCATTCAATGAATTTATATAAGAAAGGCTCTATTGTTATGACATCTTATTTTAGTAAACTATCATAGGAAAAGTTGCAAGTTGAATTAATTGGGATGGAGCGAGAAACGCTGATAAATTTGAATTACATTATTTTAGATGCCCCTCCCATGGCTCCTCCCCCAACTGTCGAGATAGTTTATCTCAAAATACTTGTAGTGGCTAGAGCCCAAGGCAAGTGTCCAGATTGTCCAATCAATTACTTGGTATCAAGTCTACACAATGTGTGGAGAGTTTACATGTCAACACATTTTATAACTTTTACGCTTAAAAATAAAAACTTTTAAAAACAAAAAAAATTATAAACAATCACAAAGGTGAGGGTTTGCAGCATACTCATTTATTTGCAAAAAAATATAATATGGAAATAAATTAATGTTTTTTAATAATAAAATGAGTCTAGCCTAAAAAGAAATTTATTTTATTATTGTTTCTTTTTATTCCAATAGTCTTCTTATTTTTTGGCGCTCGTTGAATACTTTTGATTTAATGGTTTGTATTTTTCTGCACTTCTGGTACCTCTGAAAGTATCTTATGTGTTCTTAAAAACTCCTGAATTTCCTTTTTCCTGAAAAATAAAACACATTTTTTAAGATACTGCAAACAATTATATTAAACCTTTTTCTTTGTGACAAAATTTAACAATTTAAATTATGTTAAAAGTTAGTGTTTACTAAAAAAAACTTAAGTGTGTTTTAGTATATTGAGTTCTTGTTAGATTGGGGGTTTGGGTGACTTAATAATGCATACTTATAAAAAGTCTAAAATATTTTAAGTTAAACAGATCTCCAATCCACGACATTCAGTCGAATAGTCAAGTGTGTACAGGCCCGTATCGTGCGGGGGGGGGGACTGGGGGCCGGCCCCTCCCTCTGCGTTTTAACTGGCCCCCTCTGCTTGTTTGCTCTACATAGTACCACTTATTTCCTGCCACACCTGCTATTGGCCTGACCCCTGCTGTGGAATGCCTGGCCCCTGCTGTAGAATTTTCACGCTACAGAGCTACAGTGAACCTTTTGCACCTGGTAGATTATTACAAATATAGCTTTGAAAATAGTTCATACTATTTGTGATTCTTCTTCTTTCCGGTTTACAGGAAATATGTAGAGCAGTTATAGATTTGAAGCTTTAAATGTGAATATACATTATCCCTATTGTGATTTAAAAAATAATTTAATTACTCATAGTTCACTAATTTCAGCTACAACATGTATATAAAAACTGACCTTTTTTTTCTTTTCCTTTCCTTTTTTCTTGTTGTAAACACTACTGAACAGGGCTGCCAATGATTGCCTCAAACCTGTCTGTTAATATATTCATGAAAGAGATTATTAAGATTGTATGCAATTTGGAATAAATTCTAAAAGGTTTAAAATAATCAGTTAGAAGCTAGTTTAAACTCACTTGTATGAGATTTGTTTGTATCGACCATCAAATGGCAGTTTTCAAGCTCACTATTTGTTATTTCAGTAGCCGCTAATGTATTTTTCGACAGTTCATTATTTGCTTATTCAGTAGTACTAGCTGCCAGAGAGTAAAAACTGGATTATTGAACACCTTTTGACAATATATACAATAATTAATTTTCATTATAAAAGTAAAATGTCATTAAATGCAAAAACTATACACTAAAATGTATACATTAAAATGTCTAACTTATCTTAAGAAACCAGCTATTAGCCTGTATCTAACTTATGTAAGCATCCACCTACGTCAGAATAATTTGCTGCGTGGCAAGTGGAGTCTGATAAACCTGTTTGTTGATGTCCTCACTGTTGCACATGTGTGAAAAAAAATACTGCCCTTTTCAATTTGGAACATCAACTTGAGCATATAGTGTCGATAACCCTATGTCTGAATTTATCTAAAATTAAAGGAGATGTGGTCTTTAATTTGAAAAAAAAATAGCTTGGATGGAAAAAAATATACAGTGTTTATGTTTAAACCTTTTCCTTACATTTTGATGTGCCTTCTTTTCTCTTCAGAATATTTTCCTCTGGCTGCGTTATAACGTCTTCTTCTGGCTGATTTATGTGTGTATCTGTCTTGGATTTATCTCCCAATAGAGTTACAGCTACTTGTTGCTTATTACACATATCAGATCTTTTGGTTTGCTGAACATAAATAATTAACGTTTCTTGCCTTTGTATAGATAAAAGGGTTGGCGAAAGCTTCTTTGATAAACTATTTTCACGGAAACCTGGAACATGCAAAATTATATTTTTGTCAGATATTTAGTGTATTTCAAAATTTAAAAGTAATAAAATTACACACAGGTTTAGGACATAATATAATTTTCCATAAATTAACTAAATTAAAACAAACCTTTCAAGAGGTCTTTAAGTTCCACTGTTTGATTCATTAAAGCAGCCTCAACCATTTTTTTTCTCATGACTGACAGGTAGACATATTATAGCACCTATTTTGATGTAAAGATATTTCAATATAACAAAAAACTTAAATGGATTTCTAAAATATATGTTTAGTATGGCACAGTGGCGTCACTAGAGGCATTATGGGGGGGGGGGTTTGACACAAAATAAACAGTTCTAAACTTCATAGAAGAAAAAACTCGTCAAATTTATAACAGTGCAGAGCAGTATCACATGGTGCCACCATGCAGAGCAGTAGCACAGGATGCCACCATGCAGATTATAAAGAGCTTAGGTGTATAAATACATCTGAAAGCTGCTTCGAATAATCCTGAGTATTTTGCGAACGTTCTAAAAAAGGACGCATGTAGTCACAGGGTTTCACAGTTTAATGAAAGTAATATTTTGTTTCTAAAATACTGTCAGTATTACTACCGTTTGTATCACTTTAGGTATTTTAAAATATATTCTCTAAGGTCTAGTGCAGGAAAATTCGTTCGAAATATGTATGTACCATTGCTCATGGTGGAAGTCTTTCGGGGGGTGGGGGGGGAGGGGGACAACCTGAATTTTTTGCACCGGGTGACACCAACTATAGTGACGCCACTGGTACGGCACAGCATTTAATAAATACAGATCTGAAAATCCAAACAGTAGATATTATACAGAAACATAAGATACAATACAGCAATAGTTGGTACAAGATACAATACTGTACAGCAGCAGTAGATAAAAAATACAGCAACAGTAGATAAAATATGGCAACATAAGTTACTTTACAGGTTGTTGATACAATAATTCACCAATAGGTATACAAGACAATACAGAAACAGTAAATACTTTAGAGCAAATATACTATACAGCAACATAAGAAACAATACAGCAAAATAAATACAATACAGCAGCGGTAAAGACAATATAGCAAAAGTAGATACAAAACAGCAACATTAGGTACATAACGGAAACCGAAGGTACAATATAGCAGCAATACATACAATACAGCAACAGTATGTACAAGATACAATACAGAAACTGTAGATACAAAAAATACAGCAACAATAGATATATTACAGAATTGTAGTTACGAAACAGCAACAGTTGATACCATACAGCACCATTAAATATTATAGACAAAATATAGAGACAATACAGCAACAATGGATATAATACGACTACAGTAGATACAATACATGAACAGTAGACACCATACATAGCAACAGTAGATGAAAATACAGAAACAGTAGATACTATACAACATAATATACAACAAAGTAACAGTACAAACCAATACAACAACAGTAGATAATATACATCAGTAGTAGATATAACAGAGCAACAGTAATCAAATAATGTTATCTAGTAAGAAGAATAAGACATGTAATTAAAAGAAGTGGGTAAAGAAGAAATACTTTGGAGATTAATACATGGAAGTTAACAATTGTAGAAGGACGGGGGAGGGGGGGTGAGAGAAAAATTGTCTATAGGAGATTAGACAAAAAAATAACATTAAAGAAACTTCTTTGAGGTAAAAAAGTAATGTCAAACATTCTAAGCTTTAATATGTTAAAAAAGTGCACAGGTATATGAATGCCTACTTACCTAAAGTGTAGATTTTCTTAACTGGAAACTTGAAACACTTATTTAATCGATAAAGGCGGAAAATTGAATCACTTAGTAAGGTAGTTTCAAAATGTTCACTTTAAAGTGTCTTTTATACTGTATGTCCAGTTCGCATCCTTCCACTAACTTCCACTTCCTTCACCGACAAACTGGCAACCGTTTTTTTATGGCCTAATAAGATCCAAAAAGTATAACAAGAACGTTTCTTTCGCACAGTAGTGAAACCGTGAAATTCTCACCATGTATCCAATTCTTTACCCGCTTTGTTGTTGGCAAAAAAAGAAAAACGGCGGAGGGCGGGGTGGGGGGGAAGAGGAGGGGGTTAGTGAAAGGGGTGGGGAGGTAACCAGTGGTCAGATTTGTTCTTCAACATTCGACTGAACATCACCTTAACACTCTTGATGAGTTAACATAATCAAATTAATACATTTACATTCATGCATAGAAATCTATGGATACATTTTAACTGTTACTTTACTTTTATATTTCAAAGATGTTTTAATAATCAGATTGCAGCTAAATTAGTTTGTAAAGTTTATATCGTATTGAATAAATAAATCATTTTTATATTACACTGTACTGATTTAATACGGTGGTCCCCAACCTGGAGCTGTGTTCCGGTACAAATCTATAAAAACTTTTACT
>JAGDYQ010000170.1:0-72691 GCA_021962125.1 Bulinus truncatus | reverse complement strand
AACATCTCTCATTTGTCTCTCCACCCTCCTTCATTCCAGGCAAAGACTTCAATATTTTACTGTTTAAGGGGCCGCAGGCCGAATAGCCTGTTTAAACCATCTTAGCCTTACATTATCAAGAATTGATACCAAAAGGGTCATCTTTGTAGTGGGGGGTGGGGGATTAAGGCGTTGGCCTATCCGTAAGTTTATTTTAGGTATACATATAATACATGATACATGTCTGAAAATTACTCCCTCCCCCCCTTTCCCCCGACACACAATTTATATAAAAAAAATAGATATATAAATGTACACGTGGACAAATAGGACGCCGTCGATCAAGTAGGAATGACCTCTATTGCTTTATAAATCCAGGTACTTAGTTTGTTTAGTACATCCGACTCAGTAAGCGGATCATATCGATTCCTTGATAAATATCTAATAACTGAACTGTCAATCAAAGGTTTACCAACGAATTTGTTCTGTTTTATTTACAGCTAAATTGATGATATAAAAAAGAGTAGAGGAATACAATCTATTCAAGTCGTAGTTAATAGGGAGACATTCATCCAATCATAGCAGGGATTAAACATCTGTAAATAAATCAAAATGTTTGATTTAATGCAGGTGCGAGTTACCTGGGTATCATCGGGGAAATGTTTAAAAGAATCAATACTTAGTTTTCGAGATCTAAACTAAAGTAATCAGCCTGTATAGATTTATAATAATAGGTCATTAGCTTTCCAGATAAAAACTAATAAATCTTTAGTCTTCTAAATTTATAATATTAATTCATTAAGTCTTCTTAAGTCTGCTGAAATCATTGTCTTCTCTCTATGTGAGCTCTCTCAGTTTTGTTTCTAGCGGAGACCCAGTCCGTAAGAGCCTTTGAAAAGTTAACTTGCTTGATTCCTTATCATCTTGGTGACGTCAGACAGGCTAGCAAGTTAGCCAACTGGTCAACACTGTGGTCACCCAGCATGTGGAGCTCAAAAATGAACGGTAACGAGAGTCGGCATTTTGGGCATCTACCTCCTAAGATACTGACCAATCGAAACTATGACCAGTACGTTTACTGGACAACAAGTTCCTGCTTAACACTCTGAAGCTCCAGCCACTGGTCTGTTTTTGGACGCCTTTCTAGCTCGTGACAATTCTAACGCCATTAACCCAGCTTGAGAACCACTGATTGCGTTCTAGTTCTAGCTCTCTGATTTTGTCAATGCGCTCTCGAATAGCATTTATTCATAACCCTCAAAGAAAGTCAGGACATTAAACGACTTCGCATGAAAGTCGTCCCTCCTGTCTTTCCCAGGTAGGTGCACACGCTCAAAAAATTTCACAGAAAAATCACCAATTTATAATGATTACAATCATCATCAGGACCTGCTAGGGTCAACCATTTTAAAAGCTTTTAATTCACGTTTCTGTTTGTGTGTGTCGGCTAACCTTGTTATTCTAATTTTCGATGACTACCAACTATTTAATTAATTCCGAGTGTAAAAATTGATATTAAGAATGATTTCTTTTTTGTAATTCAATAATATATGAGTTCTGTGTCTTTCTCGGTTAGTGGTAGAGCATGGAAAAACAAACAAGACACATAATTATACCCGACTAATGCAAAACAACCCCCCTCCCCCCCAGCCCATATCAGTACTATTTCCTAACTAGCTGTACCCTGCAAAACCTTCGCATAGAGTTATATCCCTTTAGTCTTGATAGGTAGGCTAGGTTTTTTTGTTTCGATTTTTTTAACGTTTGTATTGTAAATTGAAATACTGTTGTATTCATTCTTTACTTTCGATCTAATGTAGAGCCCAAATCGCTATTATTTTATTAGATAATTATACTGCTATATGGAATCCTAAAAATATTTTTGCCACACTAATAGATATCTTACAGACTAGCAATGGGAACTCGAAATCTTTGCTTTGTTTTGAGTTATCCCTGTAAGTTAATCTGTACAAAAAAAAATTAAAAATTGGTCAGGTGTCGACCTTTGATGCGTCATTATCTTTAAAAAGTTGAAATAAAAACAATAAATAAAAAAAAAACCAATTAATATCAAATCTATTTTGTGTCAGACTTTTCGTTTAGCTTCAGTTTGAGAACCTATGTAACACATGTTTTTACTACCCAATTATTTCAGTATAAAAATGAACGCTGATTTGACATTTCAATTACACCTGGCTGCACACAGTGAGCAGCAAATACTAGACCGAAGTAGACCGTCATCACATAACACTGATAATCATGATAAACTTTTCTAACTTTTGTGACTGTCCTTCTTACACTCCTGACAGTTTATCTACCAGGTAAATTATAGAATTCATTGAATAGAAGGTTTTAGGTTATTTTTAATCGTAACCAGACTGTATTATTTAGTTGGTGTATGACTGTATTGTTGTCATATGGAATACTTGCTGAATAATAAAACAAGTTGAGAAATAAAGTAGAATTACACCAAGAAAAGTTTAGATGATAGATATTATATATATATATATATATATATATATATATATATATATATATATATATATATATATAACTTAAAGAAAGAGAGAGAGAGAGAAAGAAAGAAAGAAAGAGAGAGAGCGAGAGAGAGTGAGTGAGTGGGAGAGAGAGAGAGAGAGAGAGAGAGAGAGAAAGAAAGAGAGAGAGAGAGAGAGAGAGAGAGAGAGAGAGAGAGAGAGAGAGAGAAAGATTAGATACAACTTTCAAGTTCATTCTACACTGTGATGATATCAAACAAAAAACTGATGATCTATTTACAACATTTTTTTCGTCTTCCAGGGCCATGCAGTTGTAGCATCACGGCAGAGTTCAATGACACCAACTGTCCCGAACCTCTGGAGGTATGTCTGGTATTTGTCATTGGACAATGCCGATATTATTTTTTAACATTAAGACTATAATGATATCTTTTAATGTTGGCTTTGTAGTAGGTAATCAACCTGTGGACCAGACGTTCTGGGTTCGAGACCCAGTAATTTGTCAAGATATTTACCAGGTCCTAGTGAAGTTGATGTGTTTACCCATCCACGAAGGAGACCCGACCCTATGTCTATAATAGACATTCGAGTGCTCTACCGATTGGACGTCTAGCCACACACTAGGAGGGGTCGGGATGTGGGAGGGGCATTGTTCGGCCATGTCTGCGCCAGTCGTATCTATAACACGTTTGATGGATTTTCCAGTTAAATAAGGGACTTTGAAATATTTCCAATAACTCGTCTCTAAACATAAACTAGTTTCATTAAATGCACAACTTTGATTATTCAACTAATGTATAAATTGTTAAAGTTTCAACCAAAGAAAACAGGAAAAAAATTAAGTTGATATGAATACGAAATGAATATTGTAATCAGATTTTTATTGTTGTAGTGACGAGTAGCGAGTAATGGAATCAGAATTTTTTAAAATACATTTTTCTTTATAACAAAGACTGTTATTTAGATATTAAACGTTTTGGCTGCTGGACAACACAAAGCAAACACAATAATAAAATTCTCACTTTCCTGTAGAAAGATGAACAATGTTTATGGAAAAACTAAATTTTTTCAGACTTCTCTTCACTAATTGGTATAGCGAACTAAATAATATGTGTACATTTTACAGGATACAGAATGTAGGCGGGGCATGTTGCCGTCAACGCAGTACGTTAAATTGTATTCAAAAAAGCTTAATACAAAATATCTTTGTGACACAAGGACAGACGGGGGTGGATGGGTTGTTTTCTTGGTAAGTATTCCGTTATGTTTCTATTCCGTTAAGTATTCCGTTATGTTTCTATTCCGTTAAGTAAGTATTCCGCTGTCCAAGTATCGTACTATCCAAGTATTCCGCTGTCCAAGTATCTCGCTGTCCACGTATTCTGCTGTCCAAGTATCTCGCTGTCCAAGTATTCCGCAATCCAAGTATTTTTCATTATATGACAGTGTCCCGGTTCACGGTCGTTCTACAGTACGACCACACTGATCATTTCCCCGGGTTCCCCATCCCCCAGCCCAACCCAGCCCAACCCTTCACGAGTTTATAATAAAATGTCTGCTCGACCAATTGCATTTCCTTTTATCGGTGGTTGTCATGGTGACTGAACAAGGATTTTTTACCCAGACGATCATACATGACCAGCACGGCTCTCACAATTTTAACTTTAGTTGAGGTCATAATACAAAGTGAGTCTCAAAGCTTACCCCCCCCCACGTCTACCCTAAAAATGCATAGGTGTAGCCTCATTATGGTAAACGTAATGATTACAGTCACGTTCATCGCTTCATTCAGTCAGTAATTGTGTTTTTAATATACCACGGCAGCTGTTTCCACCAGGTGTTCTCAATTCCTGCACTTTGCTGCGGTATATTATTTTTATAATTTTGAAATGATTGTATTTCTTGAAAGCTTTAAGAATTGAATGGGAGGGGCTCTACTATAAAGAATCCCGGACGGTACATGTAATTTGTATAGAGTAGTTTAGCACTTAGATGTGGGAGATTGTCAAAGGTCTAATTTAGCTTGCGCCCTTAAATTTTGTACAAATACAGCAACAAACGCCAAACATCAAAATGTGTAAAATTTTGTCGACGGACACAGTTGTGTGAGTGCCCCTGGTATTTAGGGACTCATCGTATATACGGTACACTTACTTTTGGAATGTTTTTATTTTATCTTACTCCTTTAGAGAAGAGTTCACAAAGACACGTCATTCAACCAATTGTGGTCTCTGTACAAAAATGGGTTCGGATCTGTCTGTAGCGATTACTGGCTAGGTAACAAGTACATCAACCTTATTGCAGACTCGGTAAGAAAGTAATTTGCCCAACTCATTATTCCCCCTTTTATTTTTTGGAAAAAAATTGCTCTTAGAACAAATTAATTTACTGATTTTTTCAAAAACTTTATTCATACACCTTTACAATTGCTGTTAAAAACGTATAAAAATTATATATATATATATATATATATATATATATATATATATATATATATATATATATATATATAAGCGATTTGGGCTCTGCGTTAAATCGAAAGTAAAGAGTTAATACAGCAGTATTCAAGTTTAAAATACAATCATGAAAAAATCGGATCTGCCCGGAACAAAAAAAATAACATAGCCTACTGATCAAGCCTAAGGGGATATAACTCTATGCAACAGTTTTGCAGGGTACAGCTAGTAAAGATTAATAATGATTAATACAATAACATGACTTATTAGTTTCTTTGAAAAAAATTGAAAAAAAAAAATAGCGTGAAAACCTCAGATACATCCAACGTTAAGATAAAACAGCATTGGGAGTTGGAAATAAAGAAAGCATTTTAGGGTTTTGGAATAGATGTCATAATTGGAGATGGTTTGTTTTACCTCATTACGACTTTTCATCTGGTTTAATATAAGAATATATGATGGAGTGTTCCGAAAAATATTATTTCTGTAATGCCAGAGTCATTATTTCTGTATGTAAGAGTCATAAGTTATGTATGTCAGAGTCGACAAACGAATCAGTATCGGTATTTCTGAGAAGAATCGATAACTTTATCAGAATCGTCTAATGAATAGTTGATATAATTTTTTTACCCCAATGCAGGATAAATACGAACTGAGGGTGGACATGACTTACAAGAACAAAGAGTACTACGCTAACTACAAATACTTTGAAGTCGGAGACGAGGCGAGCAATTACACCCTTCATATTGACGGCTACACCGGAGACGCCGGCGACAACCTCGTGAACCACGACCTCATGAAGTTCAGTACGCCAGACAGGGACAACGACGCGAGGCCCCAAAGCAGCTGCGCACAGAAATACAGCACAGGATGGTGGTTCCACTCTTGCCGAACTAGTCTACTGACCGGTGACTTCCATCGCTACAAGTCCAATGCCACGGGAGTCATTTGGCCGTTAATAACTGGCGACTATGAATCTCTGGACATGGTGGAAATGAAGATACGCCAACGAAAACCTTAATAAATCAATAAAGATAAAAAAAAACAGTTAACAGTTGTGTCTTTTGCAAAAATTGATTTTTTCGTTAATTTGAGTAAATTTGAGAAACATTAATGTTAGTATAAAATACTATTCACCGTTTTCGATATTGAAGGCAATATATATTTTGTTGTTTCTCTCTCTCTCTCTCTCTCTCTCTCTCTCTCTCTCTCTCTCTGTCTCTCTCTCTCTCTGTTAGGAATCTTGCCTGCCGGGTTTTCTGTTTTTTGATTGATGATTTATTAGCTCCATCTCTTAAAAGTAACACTCAAGTCAAGATTACTGATTCAATATCTATTTCACAAAGAAACATAAAGTGATATAATTTAGGAAATGTCTTTTTTAATGATGTTGTGAAAATTGCAAAAAAAAAATGTTTCAAAATGTAGGATGTTATTAAAAAGGAAAAAAAATCATTATAAAACTAATAGCCACATCATGTGCTAATCAAATCACACTTCCTACAAAAGAAATACAATACATCCGCACTGCAAGAAAATCAGAAAATAACTACCGGTCTGGCGAAATAAAAACTCAGATCTTCGGTTACAATTTTGTAAAAACTGGCATTCGGAAAATATACAAAACTTCTACCTTTACAATCAGTAAATACAAAAAGCAAACAATACACACCCCAGCAACCAAATTTTTAAGTTATTATTCCACAAATTTTTTTTTTACGTTCGGCCGATGGGAAAGTTGTATGCTGCAGATATATAAATTGTATTCGGCCGATAGGCAAGTTGTATGCGGCTGATATATAAACTGTACTCGGTCGATAGGTAAGTTGTATAATTGCCACTGACAGAACAGCTTATTTGGCGGCATCGTTGATGCATGTCTGCCATGCCAACAGAGCACAGGGTGCCTGTACCCGCTACACCAGCCGGCATTGTAGAATAAAGGGTTGCTCACAATATCTGGATCATCAGGGTAATTGTACTTCTGATAGGCCAAAAAAAAAGCAAGATATAGGCTTTTAAATGTTCTACGGACAGAGAGGAGGATGTAGCCTGTCTAGCCCCACCGCCTGACGTGGCATACTGCGTCATTGTGGAAGGGTGTTGTGTGCCGTTCACATCTGTCACCACCGCCAGCTTTGAATACTACGGTCTCTGATAGTCCTCATTGACCAATGTATCACCACCTTTGAAAAGAATGTTTTTTCCTGGCCAAGAGATCCTGATGATCTTTTCCTCAAAAAGATCACGGTATGCATCCTAGACCAGGTTAGCTGAATAGATCACATCCATTATAGTGCAAACACTACATTTTGATCTTTGCCAAAAAAGCGTGTGATCAATAGGTGTGCTGTATGCGGTCTTTTAAATTCCTAGGTGAGGGTATTAAATAGGACCAGTAGAGATATTGCAATCGCTGAGTTGGAAGTATTTTTCATGCTTTGTTATCTCTTGGAAATATATTTATAATTTACAGAATGGTATTACGAGAGTAGAATGTGTACACAAATTAACATGCGACAAAATAAACTATCTATCTATCTATCTATCTATCTATCTATCTATCTATCTATCTATCTATCTATCTATCTATCTATCTATCTATCTATCTATCTATCTATCTATCTATCTATCTATCTATCTATCTATCCATCCATCCATCCATCCATCCATCCATCCATCCATCCATCCATCCATCCATCCATCCATCCATCCATCCATCCATCCGTCCGTCCGTCCGTCCGTCCTTCCGTCTGTCTGTTTGTCTATCTATCTATCTATCTATCTATCTATCTATCTATCTATCTATCTATCTATCTATCTATCTATCTATCTATCTATCTATCTATCTATCTATCTATCTATCTATCTATCTATCTATCTATCTATCTATCTATCTATCTATCTATCTATCTATCTATCTATCTATCTATCTATCTATCTATCTATCTATCTATCTATCTATCTATCTATCTATCTATCTATCTATCTATCTATCTATCTATCTATCCACAAATGTCTCAACTGATATTTTGATATGATGTTGATTTGTTGTTGATATGTTGTTGATATGTTGATATATTGAACAGAAAATTGTGAATCATGTGACAACAGGAAGTCGAATGTATGGTTTATCATTGAATTTCTTTTTTACATGATCTTTTTTTGTTTAAGCCAAGGATTAAATTTTCAATGTTTACCTGGCAAAATGTTTTAGATCGTAGCATCATGTAAACACAAAAACCCGGTCTGTCGATATGAGTTATCATGTCGGTCTTGAATGTAGGGGTTTTGTCTGCGGGAGGTTTTGTCCGCTTTGGGTTTCGTCCTACACTCGTTGTTAACTTTTTTCAATGAGGCCGCTAAGACCACAGTATTCTCGACTGTGGTGAATATGAAGTGTGCTTACTTCAAAAACTGTAAAAGTTTTGGTATTAAGGAATTTGAGACTTAAATATTAACCTTTAGGGACTAACAGCAACATCAAATAATAATTTTCTATATCGCAGTTTTTTGATAATTTTTTTAGAAGAAATATTGATTTTGAAAAAATAAAATTCTAATAAAGAAAAGTTATGAATAATATAAAATCATTTTAGTCGTTCTATTTTTAAATATGCAAATTTTAGCTTCATCAATAATCTCTTAGTCTACAGTTCAATCAGAACACTGTTTCATCCAGCTCATCTCAACACACTGTTTCATCCAGCTCATCTCAACAAACTGTTTCATCCAGCACATCTCAACACACTGTTTCATCCAGCTCATATCAGAACACTGTTTCATCCAGCACATACCAGAACACTGTTTAACCCAGCACATCTCAGCACACTGTTTCACCCAGCACATATCAGAACAGTGTTTCATCCAGCACATCTCAACACACTGTTTCATCCAGCACATCTCAACACACTGTTTCATTCAGCTCATATCAGAACACTGTTTCATCCAGCACATATCAGAACACTGTTTCATCCAGCACATCTCAGGACACTGTTTCACCCAGCACATCTCAGAACACTGTTTCATCCAGCACATCTCAGAACACTGTTTCATCCAGCACATCTCAGAACACTGTTTCATCCAGCACATCTCAGAACACTGCTTCACCCAGCACATCTAAGAACACTGTTTCATCCAGCACATATCAGCACACTGTTTCATCCAGCACATCTCAGAACACTGTTTCATCCAGCTAATCTCAGAACACTGTTTCACCCAGCACATCTCAGCACACTGTTTCATCCAGCACATCTCAGAACACTGTTTCATCCAGCACATCTCAGCACACTGTTTCATCCAGCACATCTCAGAACACTGTTTCATCCAGCACATATCAGCACACTGTGTCATCCAGCACATATCAACACACTGTTTCATCCAGCACATCTAAGAACACTATTTCATCCAGTACATATCAGCACACTGTTTCATCCAGCACATCTCAGCACACTGTTTCATCCAGCACATCTAAGCACACTGTTTCATCCAACACATATCAGCACACTGTTTTATCCAGCACATATCAGCACACTGTTTCATCCAGCACATATCAGAACACTGTTTCATCCAGCACATATCAGCACACTGTTTCATCCAGCACATATCAGCACACTGTTTCATCCAGCACATATCAGAACACTGTTTCATCCAGCACATAACAGAACACTGTTTCATCCAGCATATCCGAGAACACTGTTTCATCCAGCACATCTCAGCACACTGTTTCATCCAGCACATATCAGCAAACTGTTTCATCCAGCACATCTCAGAACACTGTTTCATCCAGCACATCTCAGCACATTGTTTCACCTAGCACATCTCAGAACACTGTTTCATCCAGCACATCCCAGAACACTGTTTCATCCAACACATCTCAGAACACTGTTTCATCCAGCACATCTCAGAACACTGTTTCATCCAGCACATATCAGCACACTGTTTCATCCAGCACATATCAGCACACTGTTTCACCCAGCACATCTCAGCCCACTGTTTCATCCAGCACATCTCAGAACACTGTTTCATCCAGCACATATCAACACACTGTTTTATCCAGCACATATCAGCACACTGTTTCATCCAGCACATATCAGCACACTTTTTCATCCAGCACATCTCAGAACACTGTTTCACCCAGCACATATCAGCACACTGTTTCATCCAGCACATATCAGCACACTTTTTCATCCAGCACATCTCAGAACACTGTTTCACCCAGCAATATCAGCACACTGTTTCATCCAGCACATATCAGAACACTGTTTCAT
Source organism: Bulinus truncatus (assembly GCA_021962125.1). NCBI lineage: Eukaryota > Metazoa > Mollusca > Gastropoda > Planorbidae > Bulinus > Bulinus truncatus. The sequence continues at coordinate 62,488 of JAGDYQ010000170.1, read as the reverse complement.
CCAGCACATCTCAACACACTGTTCAATCCAGCACATATCAGCACAGTGTTTCATCCAGCACATATCAGCACACTGTTTCATCCAGCACATATCAGAACACTGTTTCATCCAGCACATCTCAGCACACTGTTTCACCCAGCACATCTCAGAACACTGTTTCATCCAGCACATCTCAGAACCCTTTTTCATCCAGCACATATCAGCACACTGTTTCATCCAGCACATATCAGCACACTGTGTCATCCAGCACATATCAACACACTGTTTCATCCAGCACATCTAAGAACACTATTTCATCCAGTACATATCAGAACACTGTTTCATCCAGCACATCTCAGCACACTGTCTCATCCAGCACATCTAAGCACACTGTTTTATCCAGGTAATCTCAGCACACTGTTTCATCCAGCTCATCTCAACACACTGTTTTATCTAGCACATCTCAGAACACTGTTTTATCCAGCACATCCCAGAACACTGTTTCACCCAGCACATCTCAGCACACTGTTTCATCCAGCACATCTCAGAACACTGTTTCATCCAGCACATATCAACGCACTGTTTTATTCAGCACATATCAGCACACTGTTTCATCCAGCACATCTCAGAACACTGTTTCATCCAGCAAATATCAGCACACTGTTTCACCCAGCACAACTCAGCACACTGTTTCATCCAGCACATCTCAGAACACTGTTTCATCCAGCACATATCAACGCACTGTTTTATTCAGCACATATCAGCACACTGTTTCATCCAGCACATATCAGCACACTGTTTCATCCAGCACATATCAGCACAAATTTTCATCCAGCACATCTCAGAACACTGTTTCATCCAGCACATATCAGCACACTGTTTCACCCAGCACATCTCAGAACACTGTTTCATCCAGCACATATCAGCACACTGTTTCATCCAGCACATCTCAGAACACTGTTTCATCCAGCAAATATCAGCACACTGTTTCATCCAGCACATCTCAGAACACTGTTTCATCCAGCACATATCAACGCACTGTTTTATTCAGCACATATAAGCACACTGTTTCATCCAGCACATCTCAACACACTGTTTCATCCAGCTCATATCAGAACACTGTTTCATCCAGCACATATCAGAACACTGTTTCATCCAGCACATCTCAGCACACTGTTTCACCCAGCACATCTCAGAACACTGTTTCATCCAGCACATCTCAGAACACTGTTTCATCCAGCACATCTCAGAACACTGTTTCATCCAGCACATCTATAAACAATGCTTCACCCAGCACATCTAAGAACACTGTTTCATTCAGCTAATCTCAGAACACTGTTTCACCCAGCACATCTCAGCACACTGTTTCATCCAGCACATCTCAGAACACTGTTTCATCCAGCACATCTCAGAACACTGTTTCATTCAGCTAATCTCAGAACACTGTTTCACCCAGCACATCTCAGCACACTGTTTCATCCAGCACATCTCAGAACACTGTTTCATCCAGCACATATCAGCACACTGTTTCATCCAGCACATCTCAGAACACTGTTTAATCCAGCACATATCAGCACACTGTTTCATCCAGCACATATCAGCACACTGTGTCATCCAGCACATATCAACACACTGTTTCATCCAGCACATATCAACACACTGTTTCATCCAGCACATCTAAGCACACTGTTTCATCCAGCACATATCAGCACACTGTTTCATCCAGCACATAACAGAACACTGTTTCATCCAGCATATCCGAGAACACTGTTTCATCCAGCACATCTCAGCACACTGTTTCATCCAGCACATATCAGCAAACAGTTTCATCCAGCACATCTCAGGACACTGTTTCATCCAGCACATCTCAGCACATTGTTTCACCTAGCACATCTCAGAACACTGTTTCATCCAGCACATCCCAGAACACTGTTTCATCCAACACATCTCAGAACACTGTTTCATCCAGCACATCTCAGAACACTGTATCATCCAGCACAAATCAGCACACTGTTTCATCCAGCACATATCAGCACACTGTTTCACCCAGCACATCTCAGCCCACTGTTTCATCCAGCACATCTCAGAACACTGTTTCATCCAGCACATATCAACACACTGTTTTATCCAGCACATATCAGCACACTGTTTCATCAAGCACATATCAGCACACTTTTTCATCCAGCACATCTCAGAACACTGTTTCACCCAGCACATATCAGCACACTGTTTCATCCAGCACATATCAGCACACTGTTTCATCCAGACATCTCAACACACTGTTCAATCCAGCACATATCAGCACACTGTTTCATCCAGCACATATCAGCACACTGTTTCATCCAGCACATATCAGAACACTGTTTCATCCAGCACATCTCAGCACACTGTTTCACCCAGCACATCTCAGAACACTGTTTCATCCAGCACATCTCAGAACACTGTTTCATCCAGCACATCTCAGAACACTGTTTCATCCAGCACATCTCAGAACACTACTTCACCCAGCACATCTAAGAGCACTGTTTCATCCAGCACATATCAGCACACTGTTTCATCCAGCACATCTTAGAACACTGTTTCATCCAGCTAATCTCAGAACACTGTTTCACCCAGCACATCTCAGCACACTGTTTCATCCAGCACATCTCAGCACACTGTTTCATCCAGCACATCTCAGAACACTGTTTCATCCAGCACATATCAGCACACTGTTTCATCCAGCACATGTCAGCACACTGTGTCATCCAGCACATATAAACACACTCTTTCATCCAGCACATCTAAGAACACTATTTCATCCAGTACATATCAGCACACTGTTTCATCCAGCACATCTCAGCACACTGTTTCATCCAGCACATCTAAGCACACTGTTTCATCCAGCACATATCAGCACACTGTTTCATCCAGCACATATCAGCACACTGTTTCATCCAGCACATATCAGCACACTGTTTCATCCAGCACATAACAGAACACTGTTTCATCCAGCATATCCGAGAACACTGTTTCATCCAGCACATCTCAGCACACTGTTTCATCCAGCACATATCAACAAACTGTTTCATCCAGCACATCTCAGAACATTGTTTCACCTAGCACATCTCAGAACACTGTTACATCCAGCACATTTCAGAACACTGTTTCATCCAGCACATATCAACGCACAGTTTTATTCAGCACATATCAGCACACTGTTTCATCCAGCACATATCAGCACACTGTTTCATCCAGCACATATCAACACACTGTTTCATCCAGCACATATCAGCACACTGTTTCATCCAGCACATATCAGCACACTTTTTCATCCAGCACATCTCAGAACACTGTTTCACCCAGCATATATCAGCACACTGTTTCACCCAGCACATCTCAGCACACTGTTTCATCCAGCAAATCTCAGCACACTGTTTCACCCAGCACATCTCAGAACACAGTTTCATCCAGCACATATCAGCACACTGTTTCACCCAGCACATCTCAGAACACTGTTTCATCCAGCACATATCAGCACACTTTTTCATCCAGCACATCTCAGAACACTGTTTCATCCAGCACATATCAGCACACTGTTTCACCCAGCACATCTCAGCACACTGTTTCATCCAGCACATCTCAGAACACTGTTTCATCCAGCACATATCAGCACACTGTTTCATCCAGCACATATCAGCACACTGTTTCATCCAGCACATATCAGCACACTTTTTCATCCAGCACATCTCAGAACACTGTTTCACCCAGCATATATCAGCACACTGTTTCACCCAGCACATCTCAGCACACTGTTTCATCCAGCACATCTCAGAACACTGTTTCATCCAGCAAATCTCAGCACACTGTTTCACCCAGCACATCTCAGAACACTGTTTCATCCAGCACATATCAGCACACTGTTTCATCCAGCACATCTCAGAACACTGTTTCATCCAGCACATATCAGCACACTGTTTCACCCAGCACATCTCAGCACACTGTTTCATCCAGCACATCTCAGAACACTGTTTCATCCAGCACATATCAGCACACTGTTTCATCCAGCACATATCAGCACACTTTTTCATCCAGCACATCTCAGAACACTGTTTCACCCAGCACATATCAGCACACTGTTTCACCCAGCACAACTCAGAACACTGTTTCATCCAGCACATATCAGCACACTGTTTCATCCAGCACATCTCAGAACACTGTTTCATCCAGCAAATATCAGCACACTGTTTCATCCAGCACATCTCAGAACACTGTTTCATCCAGCACATATCAACGCACTGTTTTATTCAGCACATATCAGCACACTGTTTCATCCAGCACATCTCAACACACTGTTTTCATCCAGCTCATATCAGAACACTGTTTCATCCAGCACATATCAGAACTTTGTTTCATCCAGCACATCTCAGCACACTGTTTCACCCAGCACATCTCAGAACACTGTTTCATCCAGCACATCTCAGAACACTGTTTCATCCAGCACATCTCAGAACACTGTTTCATCCAGCACATATCAGCACACTGTTTCATCCAGCACATCTCAGAACACTGTTTCATCCAGCTAATCTCAGAACACTGTTTCACCCAGCACATCTCAGCACACTGTTTCATCCAACACATCTCAGAACACTGTTTCATCCAGCACATCTCAGCACACTGTTTCATCCAGCACATCTCAGAACACTGTTTCATCCAGCACATATCAGCACACTGTTTCATCCAGCACATATCAGCACACTGTGTCATCCAGCACATATCAACACACTGTTTCATTCAGCACATCTAAGAACACTATTTCATCCAGTACATATCAGCACACTGTTTCATCCAGCACATCTCAGAACACTGTTTCATTCAGCTAATCTCAGAACACTGTTTCACCCAGCACATCTCAGCACACTGTTTCATCCAGCACATCTCAGAACACTGTTTCATCCAGCACATATCAGCACACTGTTTCATCCAGCACATCTCAGAACACTGTTTAATACAGCACATATCAGCACACTGTTTCATCCAGCACATATCAGCACACTGTTTCATCCAGCACATCTATAAACAATGCTTCACCCAGCACGTCTAAGAACACTGTTTCATCCAGCACATATCAGCACACTGTTTCATCCAGCACATCTCAGAACACTGTTTCATTCAGCTAATCTCAGAACACTGTTTCACCCAGCTTATCTCAGCACACTGTTTCATCCAGCACATCTCAGAACACTGTTTCATCCAGCACATACCAGCGCACTGTTTCATCCAGCACATCTCAGAACACTGTTTAATTCAGCACATATCAGCACACTGTTTCATCCAGCACATATCAGCTCACTGTGTCATCCAGCACATATCAACACACTGTTTCATCCAGCACATCTAAGAACACTATTTCATCCGGTACATATCAGCACACTGTTTCATCCAGCATATCTCAGCACACTGTTTCATCCAGCACATCTAAGCACACTGTTTCATCCAACACATATCAGCACACTGTTTTATCCAGCACATATCAGCACACTGTTTCATCCAGCACATATCAGAACACTGTTTTAACCAGCACATATCAGCACACTGTTTCATCCAGCACATATCAGCACACTGTTTCATCCAGCACATATCAGCACACTGTTTCATCCAGCACATAACAGAACACTGTTTCATCCAGCATATCAGAGAACACTGTTTCATCCAGCACATCTCAGCACACTGTTTCATCCAGCACATATCAGCAAACTGTTTCATCCAGCACATCTCAGGACACTGTTTCATCCAGCACATCTCAGCACATTGTTTCACCTAGCACATCTCAGAACACTGTTTCATCCAGCACATCCCAGAACACTGTTTCATCCAACACATCTCAGAACACTGTTTCATCCAGCACATCTCAGAACACTGTATCATCCAGCACAAATCAGCACACTGTTTCATCCAGCACATATTAGCACACTGTTTCACCCAGCACATCTCAGCCCACTGTTTCATCCAGCACATCTCAGAACACTGTTTCAACCAGCACATATCAATACACTGTTTTATCCAGCACATATCAGCACACTGTTTCATCCAGCACATATCAGCACACTTTTTCATCCAGCACATCTCAAAACACTGTTTCACCCAGCACATATCAGCACACTGTTTCATCCAGCACATATCAGCACACTGTTTCATCCAGCACATCTCAACACACTGTTCAATCCAGCACATATCAGCACACTGTTTCATCCAGCACATATCAGCACACTGTTTCATCCAGCACATATCAGAACACTGTTTCATCCACCACATCTCAGAACACTGTTTCACCCAGCACATCTCAGAACACTGTTTCATCCAGCACATCTCAGAACACTGTTTCATCCAGCACATCTCAGAACACTGTTTCATCCAGCACATCTCAGAACACTGTTTCATCCAGCACATATCAGCACACTGTTTCATCCAGCACATCTTAGAACACTGTTTCATCCAGCTAATCTCAGAACACTGTTTCACCCAGCACATCTCAGCACACTGTTTCATCCAGCACATCTAAGCACACTGTTTCATCCAGCACATCTCAGAACACTGTTTCATCCAGCACATATCAGCACACTGTTTCATCCAGCACATGTCAGCACACTGTGTCATCCAGCACATATAAACACACTCTTTCATCCAGCACATCTAAGAACACTATTTCATCCGGTACATATCAGCACACTGTTTCATCCAGCATATCTCAGCACACTGTTTCATCCAGCACATCTAAGCACACTGTTTCATCCAACACATATCAGCACACTGTTTTATCCAGCACATATCAGCACACTGTTTCATCCAGCACATATCAGAACACTGTTTTAACCAGCACATATCAGCACACTGTTTCATCCAGCACATATCAGCACACTGTTTCATCCAGCACATATCAGCACACTGTTTCATCCAGCACATAACAAAACACTGTTTCATCCAGCATATCAGAGAACACTGTTTCATCCAGCACATCTCAGCACACTGTTTCATCCAGCACATATCAGCAAACTGTTTCATCCAGCACATCTCAGAACACTGTTTCATCCAGCAAATATCAGCACACTGTTTCATCCAGCACATCTTAGAACACTGTTTCATCCGGCACATATCAACGCACTGTTTTATTCAGCACATATCAGCACACAGTTTCATCCAGCACATCTCAACACACTGTTTTCATCCAGCTCATATCAGAAAACTGTTTCATCCAGCACATATCAGAACTTTGTTTCATCCAGCACATCCTAGCACACTGTTTCACCCAGCACATCTCAGAACACTGTTTCATCCAGCACATCTCAGAACACTGTTTCATCCAGCACATCTCAGAACACTGTTTCATCCAGCACATATCAGCAAACTGTTTCATCCAGCACATCTCAGAACACTGTTTCATCCAGCTAATCTCAGAACACTGTTTCACCCAGCACATCTCAGCACACTGTTTCATCCAGCACATCTTAGAACACTGTTTCATCCAGCACATCTCAGCACACTGTTTCATCCAGCACATCTCAGAACACTGTTTCATCCAGCACATATCAGCACACTGTTTCATCCAGCACATATCAGCACACTGTGTCATCCAGCACATATCAACACACTGTTTCATTCAGCACATCTAAGAACACTATTTCATCCAGTACATATCAGCACACTGTTTCATCCAGCACATCTCAGAACACTGTTTCATTCAGCTAATCTCAGAACACTGTTTCACCCAGCACATCTCAGCACACTGTTTCATCCAGCACATCTCAGAACACTGTTTCATCCAGCACATATCAGCACACTGTTTCATCCAGCACATCTCAGAACACTGTTTAATCCAGCACATATCAGCACACTGTTTCATCCAGCACATATCAGCACACTGTGTCATCCAGCACATATCAACACACTGTTTCATCCAGCACATCTATAAACAATGCTTCACCCAGCACATCTAAGAACACTGTTTCATCCAGCACATATCAGCACACTGTTTCATCCAGCACATCTCAGAACACTGTTTCATTCAGCTAATCTCAGAACACTGTTTCACCCAGCACATCTCAGCACACTGTTTCATCCAGCACATATCAGAACACTGTTTCATCCAGCACATATCAGCACACTGTTTCATCCAGCACATCTAAGAACACTGTTTCATCCAGTACATATCAGCACACAGTTTCATCCAGCACATATCTCAGCACACTGTTCATCCAGCACATCTAAACACACTGTTTCATCCAGCACATATCAGCAACACTGTTTCATCCGGTACATATCAGCACACTGTTTCATCCAGCACATATCAGAACACTGTTTTAACCAGCACATATCAGCACACTGTTTCATCCAGCACATATCAGCACACTGTTTCATCCAGCACATATCAGCACACTGTTTCATCCAGCACAAAACAGAACACTGTTTCATCCAGCATATCAGAGAACACTGTTTCATCCAGCACATCTCAGCACACTGTTTCATCCAGCACATATCAGCAAACTGTTTCATCCAGCACATCTCAGGACACTGTTTCATCCAGCATATCTCAGCACATTGTTTCTACCTAGCACATCTCGAACACTGTTTCATCCAGCACATCCCAGAACACTGTTTCCATCCAACACATCTCAGAACACTGTTTCATCCAGCACATCTCAGAACACTGTATCATCCAGCACAAATCAGCACACTGTTTCATCCAGCACATATCAGCACACTGTTTCATCCAGCACATCTCAGCACACTGTTTCATCCAGCACATCTCAGAACACTGTTTCATCCAGCACATATCAGAACACTGTTTCATCCAGCACATATCAGCACACTGTTTCATCCAGCACATATCAGAACACTGTTTCATCCAGCACATCTCAGAACACTGTTTCAACCAGCACATATCAGCACACTGTTTCATCCAGCACATATCAGCACACTGTTTCATCCAGCACATATCAACACACTGTTTCATCCAGCACATATCAGCACACTGTTTCATCCAGCACATATCAGCACACTGTTTCATCCAGCACATATCAGAACACTGTTTCATCCAGCACATAACAGAACACTGTTTCATCCAGCATATCCGAGAACACTGTTTCATCCAGCACATCTCAGCACACTGTTTCATCCAGCACATATCAACAAACTGTTTCACCCAGCACATCTTAGAACACTGTTTCATCCAGCACATCTCAGCACATTGTTTCACCTAGCACATCTCAGAACACTGTTACATCCAGCACATTTCAGAACACTGTTTCATCCAGCACATATCAGCACACTGTTTCATCCAGCACATATCAGCACACTGTTTCATCCAGCACATATCAGCACACTGTTTCATCCAGCACATATCAGCACACTGTTTCATCCAGCACATCTAAGCACACTGATTCATCCAGCACATATCAGCACACTGTTTCATCCAGCACATATCAGCACACTGTTTCATCCAGCACATAACAGAACACTGTTTCATCCAGCATCATCTCGAGAACACTGTTTCATCCAGCACATCTCAGCACACTGTTTCATCCAGCACATATCAACAAACTGTTTCATCCAGCACATCCAGAACACTGTTTCATCCAGCACATCTCAGCACACTGTTTCACCCAGCACATACTCAGAACACTGTTTCATCCAGCACATCTCAACACACTGTTTCATCCAGCACATCTCAACGCACTGTTTTATTAAGCACATATCAGCACACTGTTTCATCCAGCACATATCAGCACACTGTTTCATCCAGCACATATCAACACACTGTTTCATCCAGCACATATCAGCACACTGTTTCATCATATCAGCATTCAACAGCACATCTCAGAACACTGTTTCACCCAGCACATCTCAGCACACTGTTTCATCCAGCACATCTCAGCACACTGTTTCATCCAGCACATCTCAGAACACTGTTTCATCCAGCAAATCTCAGCACACTTTTTCACCCAGCACATCTCAGAACACTGTTTCATCCAGCACATATCAGCACACTGTTTCATCCAGCACATCTCAGAACACTGTTTAATCCAGCAAATATCAGCACACTGTTTCACCCAGCACATCTCAGCACACTGTTTCATCCAGCACATCTCAGAACACTGTTTCATCCAGCACATATCAGAACACTACTTCATCCAGCACATATCAGCACACTTTTTCATCCAGCACATCTCAGAACACTGTTTCACCCAGCACATATCAGCACACTGTTTCACCCAGCACATCTCAGAACACTGTTTCATCCAGCACATATCAGCACACTGTTTCATCCAGCACATCTCAGAACACTGTTTCATCCAGCAAATATCAGCACACTGTTTCATCCAGCACATCTCAGAACACTGTTTCATCCAGCACATATCAACGCACTGTTTTTTTCAGCACATATCAGCACACTGTTTCATCTAGCACATCTCAACACACTGTTTCATCCAGCTCATATCAGAACACTGTTTCATCCAGCACATATCAGAACACTGTTTCATCCAGCACATCTCAGCACACTGTTTCACCCAGCACATCTCAGAACACTGTTTCATCCAGCACATCTCAGAACACTGTTTCATCCAGCACATCTCAGAACACTGTTTCATCCAGCACATATCAGAACACTGTTTCATCCAGCTAATCTCAGAACACTGTTTCACCCAGCACATCTCAGCACACTGTTTCATCCAGCACATCTCAGAACACTGTTTCATCCAGCACATCTCAGCACACTGTTTCATCCAGCACATCTCAGAACACTGTTTTATCCAGCACATATTAGCACACTGTTTCATCCAGCACATATCAGCACACTGTGTCATCCAGCACATATCAACACACTGTTTCATTCAGCACATCTAAGAACACTATTTCATCCAGTACATATCAGCACACTGTTTTATCCAGCACATCTCAGAACACTGTTTCATCCAGCAAATATCAGCACACTGTTTCACCCAGCACATCTCAGCACACTGTTTCATCCAGCACATCTCAGAACACTGTTTCATCCAGCACATATCAACGCACTGTTTTATTCAGCACATATCAGCACACTGTTTCATCCAGCACATATCAGCACACTGTTTCATCCAGCACATATCAGCACACTTTTTCATCCAGCACATCTCAGAACACTGTTTTACCCAGCACATATCAGCACACTGTTTCACCCAGCACATCTCAGAACACTGTTTCATCCAGCACATATCAGCACACTGTTTCATCCAGCACATCTCATAACACTGTTTCATCCAGCAAATATCAGCACACTGTTTCATCCAGCACATCTCAGAACACTGTTTCATCCAGCACATATCAACGCACTGTTTTATTCAGCACATATCAGCACACTGTTTCATCCAGCACATATCAGCACACTGTTTCATCCAGCACATATCAGCACAATTTTTCATCAAGCACATCTCAGAACACTGTTTCACCCAGCACATCTCAGCATACTGTTTCATCCAGCACATCTCAGAACACTGTTTCATCCAGCACATATCAACATACTGTTTTATTCAGCAAATATCAGCACACTGTTTCACCCAGCACATATCAGCACACTGTTTCATCCAGCACATATCAACACACTATTTCATCCAGCACATATCAACACACTGTTTCATCCAGCTAATCTCAACACACTGTTTCATCCAGCTCATCTCAACATACTGTTTTATCCAGCTAATCTCAGCACACTGTTTCATCAAGCTCATCTCATTACACTGTTTTATCTAGCACATCTCAGAACACTGTTTTATCCAGCACATCCCAGAACACTGTTTCATCCAGCACATATCAGCACACTGTTTCATCCAGCTCATCTCAACACACTGTTTCATCCAGCTCATCCCAGAACACTTTTTCATGCAACACATCTCAGCACACTGTTTCATCCAACACATCTCAGAACACTGTTTCATCCAGCACATCTCAGAACACTGTTTCATCCAGCACATCCCAGAACACTGTTTCATCCAGCACATATCAGCACACTGTTTCACCCAGCACATCTCAGCCCACTGTTTCATCCAGCACATCTCAGAACACTGTTTCATCCAGCACATATCAACACACTGTTTTATTCAGCACATATCAGCACACTGTTTCATCCAGCACATATCAGCACACTGTTTCATCCAGCACATATCAACACACTGTTTCATCCAGCACATATCAGCACACTGTTTCATCCAGCACATATCAGCACACTTTTTCATCCAGCACATCTCAGAACTTTTTTTCACCCAGCACATCTCAGCCGACTGTTTCATCCAGCACATCTCAGAACACTGTTTCATCCAGCACATCTCAGCACACTGTTTCACCCAGCACATCTGAGAACACTGTTTCATCCAGCGCATATCATCACACAGTTTCATCCAGCACATCTCAGAACACTGTTTCATCCAGCAAATATCAGCACACTGTTTCACCCAGCACATCTCAGCACACTGTTTCATCCAGCACATCTCAGAACACTGTTTTATCCAGCACACATCAGCACACTGTTTCATCCAGCACATCTCAGAACACTGTTTCATCCAGCAAATATCAGCACACTGTTTCACCCAGCACATCTCAGCACACTGTTTCATCCAGCACATCTCAGAACACTGTTTCATCCAGCACATATCAACGCACTGTTTTATTCAGCACATATCAGCACAATGTTTCATCCAGCACATATCAGCACACTGTTTTATCCAGCACATATCAGCACACTTTTTCATCCAGCACATCTCAGAACACTGTTTCACCCAGCACATATCAGCACACTGTTTCACCCAGCACATCTCAGAACACTGTTTCATCCAGCACATATCAGCACACTGTTTCATCCAGCACATCTCAGAACACTATTTCATCCAGCACATATCAACACACTTTTCAATCCAGCACATATCAGCACACTGTTTCATCCAGCACATATCAGCACACTGTTTCATCTAGCACGTCTCAGCACACTGTTTCACCCAGCACATCTCAGAACACTGTTTCATCCAGCAAATATCAGCACACTGTTTCACCCAGCACATATCAGCATACTGTTTCATCCAGCACATATCAACACACTGTTTCATCCAGCACATATCAGCACACTGTTTCATCCAGCACATATCAGCACACTGTTTCATCCAGCACATATCAGCACACTTTTTCATCCAGCACATCTCAGAACACTGTTTCACCCAGCATATATCAGCACACTGTTCCACCCAGCACATCTCAGCACACTGTTTCATCCAGCACATCTCAGAACACTTTTTCATCCAGCACATCTCAGAACTTTTTTTCACCCAGCATATATCAGCACACTGTTTCACCCAGCACATCTCAGCCGACTGTTTCATCCAGCACATCTCAGAACACTGTTTCATCCAGCAAATATCAGCACACTGTTTCACCCAGCACATCTCAGCACACTGTTTCATCCAGCACATCTCAGAACACTGTTTCATCCAGCACATATCAGAACACTGTTTCATCCAGCACATCTCAGAACACTGTTTCATCCAGCACATATCAACACACTGTTTTATTCAGCAAATATCAGCACACTGTTTCACCCAGCTTATATCAGCACACTGTTTTATCCAGCACATATCAACACACTATTTCATCCAGCACATATCAACACACTGTTTCATCCAGCTCATCTCAACACACTGTTTCATCCAGCTCATCTCAACATACTGTTTTATCCAGCTAATCTCAGCACACTGTTTCATCCAGCTAATCTGAACACACTGTTTTATCTAGCACATCTCAGAACACTGTTTTATCCAGCACATCCCAGAACACTGTTTCATCCAGCTCATCTCAACACACTGTTTCATCCAGCTCATCTCAACACACTGTTTCATCCAGCTCATCCCAGAACACTTTTTCATGCAACACATCTCAGAACACTGTTTCATCCAACACATCTCAGAACACTGTTTCATCCAGCACATCTCAGAACACTGTTTCATCCAGCACATATCAGCACACTGTTTCATCCAGCACATATCAGCACACTGTTTCACCCAGCACATCTCAGCCCACTGTTTCATCCAGTTTATCTCAGAACACTGTTTCATCCAGCACATATCAACACACTGTTTTATTCAGCACATATCAGCACACTGTTTCATCCAGCACATATCAGCACACTGTTTCATCCAGCACATATCAACACACTGTTTCATCCAGCACATATCAGCACACTGTTTCATCCAGCACATATCAGCACACTTTTTCATCCAGCACATCTCAGAACTTTTTTTCACCCAGCATATATCAGCACACTGTTTCACCCAGCACATCTCAGCCGACTGTTTCATCCAGCACATCTCAGAACACTGTTTCATCCAGCACATCTCAGCACACTGTTTCACCCAGCACATCTGAGAACACTGTTTCATCCAGCGCATATCATCACACAGTTTCATCCAGCACATCTCAGAACACTGTTTCATCCAGCAAATATCAGCACACTGTTTCACCCAGCACATCTCAGCACACTGTTATATCCAGCACATCTCAGAACACTGTTTCATCCAGCACACATCAGCACACTGTTTCATCCAGCACATCTCAGAACACTGTTTCATCCAGCAAATATCAGCACACTGTTTCACCCAGCACATCTCAGAACACTGTTTCATCCAGCACATCTCAGAACACTGTTTCATCCAGCACATATCAACGCACTGTTTTATTCAGCACATATCAGCACAATGTTTCATCCAGCACATATCAGCACACTGTTTTATCCAGCACATATCAGCACACTGTTTCATCCAGCACATCTCAGAACACTGTTTCACCCAGCACATATCAGCACACTGTTTCACCCAGCACATCTCAGAACACTGTTTCATCCAGCACATATCAGCACACTGTTTCATCCAGCACATCTCAGAACACTATTTCATCCAGCACATATCAACACACTGTTCAATCCAGCACATATCAGCACACTGTTTCATCCAGCACATATCAGCACACTGTTTCATCTAGCACGTCTCAGCACACTGTTTTACCCAGCACATCTCAGAACACTGTTTCATCCAGCAAATATCAGCACACTGTTTCACCCAGCACATATCAGCACACTGTTTCATCCAGCACATATCAACACACTGTTTCATCCAGCACATATCAGCACACTGTTTCATCCAGCACATATCAGCACACTGTTTCATCCAGCACATATCAGCACACTTTTTCATCCAGCAAATCTCAGAACACTGTTTCACCCAGCATATATCAGCACACTGTTCCACCCAGCACATCTCAGCACACTGTTTCATCCAGCACATCTCAGAACACTTTTTCATCCAGCACATCTCAGAACTTTTTTTCACCCAGCATATATCAGCACACTGTTTCACCCAGCACATCTCAGCCGACTGTTTCATCCAGCACATCTCAGAACACTGTTTCATCCAGCAAATATCAGCACACTGTTTCACCCAGCACATCTCAGCACACTGTTTCATCCAGCACATCTCAGAACACTGTTTCACCCAGCACATCTCAGCACACTGTTTCATCCAGCACATCTCAGAACACTGTTTCATCCAGCACATATCAACGCACTGTTTTATTCAGCACATATCAGCACACTGTTTCATCCAGCACATATTAGCACACTGTTTCATCCAGCACATATCAGCACACTTTTTCATCCAGCACATATCAGCACACTGTTTCACCCAGCACATCTCAGAGCACTGTTTCATCCAGCACATATCAGCACACTGTTTCATCCAGCACATCTCAGAACACTGTTTCATCCAGCAAATATCAGCACACTGTTTCATCCAGCACATCTCAGAACACTGTTTCATCCAGCACATATCAACGCACTGTTTTATTCAGCACATATCAGCACACTGTTTCATCCAGCACATATCAGCACACTGTTTCATCCAGCACATATCAGCACTCTTTTTCATCAAGCACATCTCAGAACACTGTTTCACCCAGCACATATCAGCACACTGTTTCACCCAGCACATCTCAGCACACTGTTTCATCCAGCTCATCCCAGAACACTTTTTCATGCAACACATCTCAGAACACTGTTTCATCCAACACATCTCAGAACACTGTTTCATCCAGCACATCTCAGAACACTGTTTCATCCAGCACATATCAGCACACTGTTTCATCCAGCACATATCAGCACACTGTTTCACCCAGCACATCTCAGCCCACTGTTTCATCCAGCACATCTCAGAACACTGTTTCATCCAGCACATATCAACACACTGTTTTATTCAGCACATATCAGCACACTGTTTCATCCAGCACATATCAGCACACTGTTTCATCCAGCACATATCAACACACTGTTTCATCCAGCACATATCAGCACACTGTTTCATCCAGCACATATCAGCACACTTTTTCATCCAGCACATCTCAGAACTTTTTTTCACCCAGCATATATCAGCACACTGTTTCACCCAGCACATCTCAGCCGACTGTTTCATCCAGCACATCTCAGAACACTGTTTCATCCAGCACATCTCAGCACACTGTTTCACCCAGCACATCTGAGAACACTGTTTCATCCAGCGCATATCATCACACAGTTTCATCCAGCACATCTCAGAACACTGTTTCATCCAGCAAATATCAGCACACTGTTTCACCCAGCACATCTCAGCACACTGTTATATCCAGCACATCTCAGAACACTGTTTCATCCAGCACACATCAGCACACCGTTTCATCCAGCACATCTCAGAACACTGTTTCATCCAGCAAATATCAGCACACTGTTTCACCCAGCACATCTCAGCACACTGTTTCATCCAGCACATCTCAGAACACTGTTTCATCCAGCACATATCAACGCACTGTTTTATTCAGCACATATCAGCACAATGTTTCATCCAGCACATATCAGCACACTGTTTTATCCAGCACATATCAGCACACTGTTTCATCCAGCACATCTCAGAACACTGTTTCACCCAGCACATATCAGCACACTGTTTCACCCAGCACATCTCAGAACACTGTTTCATCCAGCACATATCAGCACACTGTTTCATCCAGCACATCTCAGAACACTATTTCATCCAGCACATATCAACACACTGTTCAATCCAGCACATATCAGCACACTGTTTCATCCAGCACATATCAGCACACTGTTTAATCTAGCACGTCTCAGCACACTGTTTCACCCAGCACATCTCAGAACACTGTTTCATCCAGCAAATATCAGCACACTGTTTCACCCAGCACATATCAGCACACTGTTTCATCCAGCACATATCAACACACTGTTTCATCCAGCACATATCAGCACACTGTTTCATCCAGCACATATCAGCACACTGTTTCATCCAGCACATATCAGCACACTTTTTCATCCAGCAAATCTCAGAACACTGTTTCACCCAGCATATATCAGCACACTGTTTCACCCAGCACATCTCAGCACACTGTTTCATCCAGCACATCTCAGAACACTTTTTCATCCAGCACATCTCAGAACTTTTTTTCACCCAGCATATATCAGCACACTGTTTCACCCAGCACATCTCAGCCGACTGTTTCATCCAGCACATCTCAGAACACTGTTTCATCCAGCAAATATCAGCACACTGTTTCACCCAGCACATCTCAGCACACTGTTTCATCCAGCACATCTCAGAACACTGTTTCATCCAGCACATATCAGAACACTGTTTCATCCAGCACATCTCAGAACACTGTTTCATCCAGCAAATATCAGCACACTGTTTCACCCAGCACATCTCAGCACACTGTTTCATCCAGCACATCTCAGAACACTGTTTCATCCAGCACATATCAACGCACTGTTTTATTCAGCACATATCAGCACACTGTTTCATCCAGCACATATTAGCACACTGTTTCATCCAGCACATATCAGCACACTTTTTCATCCAGCACATCTCAGAACACTGTTTCACCCAGCACATATCAGCACACTGTTTCACCCAGCACATCTCAGAGCACTGTTTCATCCAGCACATATCAGCACACTGTTTCATCCAGCACATCTCAGAACACTGTTTCATCCAGCAAATATCAGCACACTGTTTCATCCAGCACATCTCAGAACACTGTTTCATCCAGCACATATCAACACATTTTTTATTCAGCACATATCAGCACACTGTTTCATCCAGCACATATCAGCACACTGTTTCATCCAGCACATATCAGCACTCTTTTTCATCAAGCACATCTCAGAACACTGTTTCACCCAGCACATATCAGCACACTGTTTCACCCAGCACATCTCAGCACACTGTTTCATCCAGCACATCTCAGAACACTGTTTCATCCAGCACATATGAACACACTATTTCATCCAGCACATATCAACACACTGTTTCATCCAGCTCATCTCAACACACTGTTTCATCCAGCTCATCTCAACATACTGTTTTATCCAGCTAATCTCAGCACACTGTTTCATCCAGCTCATCTCAACACACTGTTTTATCTAGCACATCTCAGAACACTGTTTTATTCAGCACATCCCAGAACACTGTTTCATCCAGCTCATCTCAACACACTGTTTCATCTAGCTCATCTCAACACACTGTTTAATCCAACTTATCCCAGAACACTTTTTCATGCAACACATCTCAGCACACTGTTTCATCCAAGACATCTCAGCATACTGTTTATCCAGCACATCTCAGCATACTGTTTATCCAGCACATCTTAGCACTACGATTAAGAAGTTCGTAGAGATCTAATGAATACATTTTACAGATTCTTAACGTGTCTGTGTATGAACATCAGTTGGTTCTTTACACACAGTTAGTTTACTGCGTCCAATTTGTTCTTTACGCGCTATAAGCTTATTACACACAGTTAGTTCACTACGTCCAATTTGTTTTTTTACGCCCTATAAGCTTATTACACACAGTTCACTACGTCATATTTATTCTTTACATTACATAAACGTATTACACACATCTAGCTAACTACGCGCATTAGTTTACTGGATCTATACGCCATATACGTTTTTTTCCCAACATTCCACTACCTCCTAATAGTTCTTCATAACGTTAGGGGATGGGGATCGGGGGGGGGGCGGTATTTTTTGTCTACATCATGCGATGGAGGGGCCTATTCTATGATAGTATAAAGTTCGTTTGTAAGCAACTGAAACATGCGTGGGAGTGTTTAACGGGCCCACTTGTCTTTGGACAAACTGAACCCATGGACAATACGCCACCGTAACTGCAGGCTCTTGAATAAATTATTGTTAAGGGATGCGCTTTATTTGGATGTCTGTCCCATTTACTATTGTACATCGTTTTCATATTTGTGAGTACTAAGTCTCGTCGTCTAGTTCAACTAACAAGACTTGATTGTTTACTATTATTTACACTGTGTCTGTTTCGTTCGGCTGACCGTATGAGACACGACACATAGTGTAGGTATTATTTTTAGTTTCTGATAACCAGTGGAATTATAAAATAATAATCAATAATACACGGTATCTGCAGAGCCATTTATATATATATATATATATATATATACATATATGAAGCACACATAAAATGCTAGAAGGTTCTGGAAATTTTTAGAAAAAAATCTATACAATTCTAGATGGTTCTGGAATGTTCAATGAAATCTCTAGAAGATTCTAGAAGCTTCTAGAAAAACGTGGAAAACTTGAGAAGGTTCTGGGAAATTCTAGAAATCTCTAGAAGTTTTGATTTTCATATAAATAGTCAGCTTCACCAGTTCATTTCAATTTAGTTATAAAAATCAAGTGTTATAAGATCAAATGTTGCGGCTATATAAATATTATTCATTTAGTTATGACTACTAGGTCGAAAAGTGTTGTTGATTTAACTGGCATTGACACAACTCCTGTTTATTGAGCTAGTTACTTCCCCTAATTGAGCCTACTGGCCAATGGTATGTTTACAAACACAGCCGTCTGGCAGTCAGTTGTCACTATTTTTTCATGAACTTTTTCTTTGCTTGTATACTGTCCAGCTGACATGCCAATGTTTATTGAGCGAGGTACTTCCCCTAATTTAGACTACTGGCCAATGGGACGCCACAGGTCATAAAAGAATGATCTAGATTATTTAGTTAATCAATACATCTGTTCAGTGTAAATCAGACTAAGTAAGTGGATCATATCAATTCCTTGTTAAATAACCAATAATTTGAATTATCTATCAAACGTCTACTAACCAATTTGATCTGTTTTATTTACAGCCCAATTGATGTCTACATTCTCTCCCAGTCCAAGCTTATATTGTCATGAGACATTCATTTTTCATTCATACCATCCTAGCAGAGATCAAAATAAATTAACTAAAATGTTTTATTTAATTCAGAATCAAGATACTTGGTTGTGTAAATGTTTAAAACAATAAATCACTGGTCTTGTAGATTAAAAAAATTATAGGTCATTAATTTTCTAGATTAAAACTAATAAATATTTAATCTTCTAAATTTACAATATTAAGTCATTAAGTCAGTTTAAGTCATTTGTCTTCTCTCTATGTGACGTCTCTCAGTTTATTTTCGAGGTGAACCCCAGTCTCAAAAAGCATGCGTTTTGCGGTACTGAGATTCGACTCTCATAGCTTCTAAAATAATAAAAAATTTATAGCGATGACTACAGACTATTTAGTGATCTCAGAGTTGGACATTAAGAATGGTTTATTATGTAATTCGAAAATATATGAGCTCTGCAGCTTTCTCAGTTTTAGTCAGAAAGTTTCTTACGGAAAGACAAATACGGTGACATCCAGGTACTCATCAAATGCCAAATGACCCCCTTCCTATACGATTCCCTAATAATTATAAACGTATAGGGATGGTTAATATATATATATTTGCCAGACAAACAGATATCTTACAGTCTTCGCCTAAGGCTCTTCAGAATCTTTGCTTTATTTTGAGTTATCCCTGCATTCAACACTGTTCAAAATTAAAAACAAAACAATACATATGAAATTAGTGTGTGTGTGTCGGACTTTTTGTTAATCTCCATTGCACGAGAACATTAAATAAACTGGCCAGGGGAACGTCAAATAAACTGGCCAGGGGAACATCAAATAAACTGGCCAGGGCACACGCAAGTACTAAGGTTGAGAGCCTTTGTAAAACATGCTTTTTTTATTACCCTAATACGTCAGCAAAAAAGTTATCGCTCATTTCAGATATAAATAAAACCCGGTTTCTCACAGTAACCAGCCAATACTTTACCGAAGTAGACCGTCATCAGATAACACTGAAAGTCATGATAAACTATCTACCATTTGTGGCTATGCTTCTGACACTCCTGACAGTTTACCTACCAGGTAAATATAAATTATCATTCAGTAGAAGGTGGCATGGAACAAACAGATTCTGTCACTATTTATGTTATTTTTAACGCACTGGCTCCACTTCCGTCATATGACGGACGATGTATTTTTTTTTTTACCTCTTCCGTCAACAGAATGAACTCTTATGATTTGAAGTTATTTTCTTTTCGCAATTTTTTCTAATTATGCATTAAAATGAGAGGTAAGTTTGTGTGGTGCTCTAGTAATGTAGGTTGTTCGCTTGGCTGAGACCCAGTTTGGCTAGCTATGTGCGGGTTCGATTCCTAATAGAGACATACATTTTTTTGTTCAGATTTTATTTTTCAGGATCAGGGTTAGGGATAGGGGGTTAGGGATAGGGTTAGGGTGTGGATCATAATTTTTTTTTCCAGATTTTTTTTTCAGGATTAGGGTTAGGGATAGGATTAGGGTTAGGGATAGGATTAGGGATAGGGTTAGGGTTAGGGATAGGGTTAGGGATAGGGTTAGGGTGTGGAGCAATATCTATTTATGGTCCCCGAAAAAAAATATCTCCGATTTTTAACAGTAAATGACATCATCAACGTCTGCAGTAAATAAGAGTTCTCATTCGTTCTGTTTACTCTTTAATTGTGTTAAAACGATCGCCGATTTTGAGCACCATCATTGTGTAAGTAATAATATCATAATATAAACTGCATTTATAACTTTACATCATAAGAGTTCATTCTGTTGACGGAAGCGGTAAAAAAAAAATACATCGTCCATCAAATGACGGACGTGGAGCCAGTGCGTATTTTTAATTGTGACCAGACTGTATTATTTAGTTGATCTATGATTGTTAGGGAGCGACCGATATGCCTTTTTACCGATAGTCCGATACCGATATTTCCCCCAGCATTTTTACCGATACCGATACCAATATTTTCTTTTTAGGGGCTGTCCATTATTTATGTCAACAAATTTTTGGCGATTTTTACTCCCCCCCCCCTGTCAAGAACTTGTCAAACTTCCAGAGACCCCCCTATAAAATTACGTAAACATTTGATTACCCCCCCCCCTTAAAAAAGGTGGCTTCCAAAATGTTTATGTGGCAAAATTAGTAGGAATATAGTTAGTTTAATTAAAATACTGAATGTTAAGCGTGTGTAACACAAA
Organism: Bulinus truncatus; assembly: GCA_021962125.1. Classification (NCBI taxonomy): domain Eukaryota; kingdom Metazoa; phylum Mollusca; class Gastropoda; family Planorbidae; genus Bulinus; species Bulinus truncatus. The sequence goes on along the minus strand of JAGDYQ010000170.1, from coordinate 40,019 downwards.
ACTACAAACGCTGCTTAATTTTCCTATTTATTAAGTAATTATATTCAATTTAAAAAAGTAACATTGTTGACGTCAACTTTTCTTGACCTCCCCCCCCTCCCCCTTGTCAACAATTGTTGACGTAATTAATGGAAAGCCCCTTAAGCAACAACAATGCCAAACACGTGTTATTCTCGTGTTATATGACGTATTTCTAGCCAAGTTCACATTTTTTGTAACACCCCTTCCCCAGATACCGATATTTTTTTTAATCAACAACAATGCACAACACGTGTTTCTCTCATGCTACAGCTAATGACGTATGTCAACCCATGCTTACCCCTTCCCTGTAATATTTCGTGACACTTCGCCGACACGTAAGTCTTGTCCCCCCCCCCAACTTCCCATCCCAACAAAAATAACACACAGATGTTCACTAGTTGTATCATTCAAGGTCATACATTAGAATTAAGAAATGCCAATCCTATTGTTTCAAGGTAATATCTCTGAGGAAGACGTGACAATTTCTGTGTACGGGTTTTTTTTTTTCTTTTTTTTAAATCTTGTCTGATCTGGTTATAGAATTGGGTTATTTACTGATTTTTTTTTCTGCAACTCTGTTGTGAAAAAAAAAAAAAATTTATCGGCAGCCAAAAAAACGGCCGGTCCGACAGTTAACCCATAGTGCCAATATCGGTTCGACTATCGGTCGCTCCCTACAACAATCGGCCGATCCGATATTAACCGATAGTGCCAATATCGGTCCGATACCGATAGCGATCCGATTATCGGTCGCTCCCTAATGATTAGGGAGCGACCGATATGCCTTTTTACCGATAGTCCGATACCGATATTTTCCCCCAGCATTTTTGCCGATACCGATACCGATATTTTGCTATTAATAAAGGGTGTCTTGCAGATGATTAGAAGATTATAAAAACAAAAGATTTGAAAAGACAGACCGAAAGACCGAAGTCAGAAACACAAACCATGCCTGCATAATCTCAGAAATCTGCATGTTTATTGTTTAAAATTAAACTTATAACAAACAATTTGTTGTTTTTACTTTTTACTTGTTCACAAACAGAAAAGTAAGATCAAGTTGTAAATAATTCATGTCAAACTAAAAAAGTTAAAATGTATTAATTAGGGCTACTTATTAAACTGCGTTAATTTGTGATTAACGCGCCAAAAAAAATTTGCGATTAAAATTTTTAACGCAACACTTAAATGCGTTAATTTGACCAAATGCAGAAAGTTCACCAAATCGATAAATAACAGAATTTCACTCAACCATTTGAAGTTTAAGTTCCGTCCACTTACGCACACACTCTCACCCCCGCACATGTCGACTGAAGCCCCACTTATAATATACATGTATAATGAAGATGTTTTGGTTATTTAGCCCTTCGACAAGTAAACCTCCTGCTCCCTTCTCTGTCAGTGTAAAAAGAGAAAACTTTCATTCACTAGTTAACATTATATACTGTAGTGTATCGGTGAAGGTACTATAGCGTATAATGAACCCGTTTATAATGATAATTCTCTAACCAAGGCTATTGTATGGGATTGTGTGGGTTGGTACCTTTCCCAGCCTCCTTTTATTTACCCAACAATATCCCGGGAGAAGAAAATTTCCTGGGACCTATCCAGAGAGAATAACACAGGTTCTAACCAATGTAACGTAACACCAATATAGTATTAATTGAAGCCAACTTATCTTTCGACTGCTGCCTACGAAGTTAAAATCTATGTTTCGATTGTTTTGTCAATGTTTGTCAACAGCTAGGCATCATTTATTGCCTGGCAATTCTATTAATTAATTAACGTTCTGAAAGTAGCGATGTCAATATGATGGAAAGGCATATTTTCGATTGTGCTTTGTATATAGCAATAAAAACATCAATAGATTTTTCTCTAAGAGTTAAACCGGCAAACACTCACGCCTGCCTCGTCCCTGATACAACTGTTGCTATAACCAAAATGAGACGAAAGAAAGAATTTTTAATGTTGACACACGAAAGAAAGAAAAGAACAACAGAAGATGAAAAATGAAAGCCGACCGATCAAAATTTTGCTTTGAATTGCCATGCGGTAACATCAAAGAGTGTCATTTTACAATACAATTTCTTTTCTGTTGTTCACTAAAACACTTAACAAATAGTTGATAGTAAGATAGCAAAGCAAAATCTTCTAAAGAAGATTAAAAGTAAATTTGTCCTTCAACGCGCCGACCCTGTTGGTAAATGACGTCATCTTTGTGCTGCTGTGTCTAAAATGAAACTGGGTTGGGCGGAAGGGGGATGGAGGGTATAAAAAACCGCGTTAATGATAAGGGAGCTATTACTTTCTTGCTATATTATTATTTTAGGAAGGAAAGGCACATTTGAGATATAAAACCCATAGTGCCAATATCGGTTCGACTATCGGTTGTTCCCTACAAATATCGGCCGATCCGATATTAACCGATATTGCCAATATCTGTCCGATACCGATAGCGATCCGATTATCGGTCGCTCCCTACTAATGATTGTATTGTTGTTGTCATATGGAATACTTGCAAACTAATAAAACAAGTTGAGAAAATAAAGAATACCGTAAAGTAGAATTACGCCAAGAAAAGTTTAGATGATATATATATATATATATTATATATATATATATATATATATATATATATATATATATATATATATATAAATATGAGAGAGAAAGAAAGCGAAAGAGAGAGAGAGAGAGAGAGAGAGAGAGAGAGAGAGATAGCAAACGAAAACTGAGGATCTGTTTACAACAATTATTGTTTCAATATTTACTTTTTTTTTTCTTTTTCTTCGGTAAATTTTCTTTGTCTTCCAGGTCCATGCTATTGTAGCATCACGGCAGAGGTCAATGAAACCAACTGTCCCGAACCTCAGGAGGTATGTCCGGTATTTGCCATTGGGCTATTTTTAACATTACGACTATAATAATTTGGGCCTTACGGTAAGTAATCAACATATCGACCGGAAGTTCTGGGCTCGAAACCCAGTAATTTTGCAAGATATTTACCTAGTTCTAGTAAAGTTGATGTGTTTCCCCAGCTTTAAATTTACACATAACGTAAACTTTTACGAAGGGGCGTAGTAAGAAGTACTTGCCAGGTTTTATTTGGAAATGAAGGTTTCAGATCAGGTTTGTGGGGGTAAACAATGGGGGTTTTTATTTGAAGGAGACAAGATGATGTGTACCTGTGAATTAATTTAAATTTCAATTCAATCAAAAAAAAATTAATTAGATAAAAAAATATATTTTTTATGGTGCCCGATTGTTCAATAACCATGGAGGTACTCTGTGAGAAATAGCGTGGTCGTCCTCCAAGCCTTTAAATACCCATTGATCCTCACCAGAAGAAAGGCTTTTGTCTCCCTGAAGTCGGTGTGGAAAACATTGTCCGTCTCAACTAAATATAAATGGCTGCCTCAGGAACATCGTAAAGTTTAGTTTACTAGATAAATTCAGGAAAGAAGATCTTTGGTAGCTGGCAAACAAAAACCCAATAGACTTAACAAGTATTCTGAGAAAAGTGGAGATGGATTGGACACTCACAAAAAATGCCCCCAGAAGACGTTACGATAAAGGATCTGCATCGGAATGCCAAAGGCCAGATAAAAGATTGTCGCAAAAGACCACTTGGAGAAGGTCTTGCAAACAAAAGACTGAAAAAGGCCTCACAAAACAATTCGCTGGAGAATAATAGCAGAGGCCTTTTGCTACAGGAATTCAGTTAAGTAAGTCCTTACAAGAAATCGAGCATGGGACCCTTAGATTGACACTAGAATGTTTTATGGAGCTGTAAATTTTATCTAAACATATCCGTCTGACTGTAAATATAAAAAGAAAATCCACAAATTTATATCAATACAAATAAATCAGAAAATGAATAGTAATAAAAAAAATAACAAAAAATAACAACGAGAGCGAACGGTCGCAAACATGTGAAATACATCAATACATTTGTGTCGGCTAATTCTGATTTCCTCTAGCCAGTACCAGGTTATTATCATAGCTCATTACGAATTGTGGATCTAATTTTTATATCCAATAATTTGTCTCCAGCAACTTTTGTCACGTACATAGCTCCATCAATCACAACCAATTACAAAAAGCTCTGGACAACTAAACACAAATAGGAAAACAAAATGTAATGTAGATGTCTAACGGACACAACAGTGTCAGACATTTACGTAGGGTTAAAGAGTTCTAGTTGACTTGGTTCATATCTACCAATACCTTCATGAAACAACACGTGGGATTACATCATGTCATCACAGTGAGTGTCATGTATTATACTTGTCGTCACTTATCCAATCAATAGCACTAATGGTCTTGGAGTGCTCGGAGCTCTAGGACCACAGGGTGGACCAGTCGGGTAGATTGCTTGCCATTGTCTTTTATGTCAGTTTGATTTTACGGGCTTTAAGAGACTTAGTCTCATTCCACAGTTATCGCTGAGAGAAAGAAGAGAAATAGAGAGAGAGAGAGAGAGAGAGAGAGAGAGAGAGAAAGAGAGAGAGAGAGAGAGAGAGAGAGAGATTTTACCTATTTAATCTATCATGTGACAAAGGATTAAGGACTGGTGTGTTCCACCCCGCGGAATTCCCGTTTAGCACAAACCCATTCCCTCGGGATTCCAGCAAGTTCAAAAACCGACCCCTCTGATTCCTCGTAAATGTTGGTTCCCATCCACGAAGGAGACCCACCCCTTTGTCTCTAGTTGACATTCGAAGGTTTTACCGATCGGACTTCCCGCCCCACATTAGGGGGGTCAGGATGGTGGAGGGTCATAGTTTGACCATGTCTGCCCTAGGCAGTGGTTACAATTGATAATGACACCATCTGTACACATTTGCATACAAAAAGTGACACATGGACAAAGATAAAAATTGTATACAATTACTTTGAAGAATTTAAGGAACAACTGATTTTTTTTTGTCCAAACTACACTTCGCTAATTGTTATAGCAAACTAAATAATATTTACACATTTTACAGGAGACAGAATGTAGGCGGGGCATGTTTTCGTCAACGCAGTACGTTAAATTGTATTCAAAAAAGTTCAATACAAAATATCTTTGTGACACAAGGACGGACGGGGGTGGATGGGTTGTTTTCTTGGTAAGTATTCCGTTATGTTTCTATTCCGTTAAGTAAGTATTCCGTTATCCAAGTATCGTACTATCCAAGTATTCCGCTATCCAAGTATTCGGCTATCCAGGTATCCCGCTATTCAAGTATTCCGCTATCCAAGTATTAGGCTATCCAGGTATCCCGCTATCCAAGTATTCCGCTATCTAAGTATTCGGCTATCCAGGTATCCAGCTATCCAAGTATTCCGCTATCCAAGTATTCGGCTATCCAGGTATCCCGCTATCACAGTATTCCGCTATCCAAGTATTCGGCTATCCAGGTATCCCGCTATCCAAGTATTTCGAATTCAAAGTATTCGGCTATCCAGGTATCCCGCTATCCAAGTATTCCGCTATCCAAGTATTCGGCTATCCAGGTATCCCGCTATCCAAGTATTTCGAATTCCAAGTATTCGGCTATCCAAGTATTCCGCTATCCAAGTATTCGGCTATCCAGGTATCCCGCTATCCAAGTATTTCGAATTCCAAGTATTCCGCTATCCAGGTATCCCGCTATCCAATTATTCCGCCATCAAAATATGCCGCAATCCAAGTATCCCGCTATCAAAATATTCCGCAATCCAAGTCTCCCGCTATCGAAGTATTTCTTTACTCAAGCATTTCTTAATCCAAGTATTTTTCATTATATGACAGTGTCCCGTTTCACTGATTATTTCCCCTGGTTCCCCATCCCCCCCAACCCAACCCAACCCAACCCTTCACGGGTTTATAATAACATGTTTACTCGACCATTTGCATATCCTTTTATCGGCATTTTTAGTGAGTGTCCAATCCATCTCCAATTTTCTCTCAATACTTGTAAGTCTATTGGGTTCTTGGTGTTTGAATAAGGTTTTTTTTTTTATCTAGACGATCATACATGTCTAGAACGGTTCTCACTGTTATAACTTTTGCAGAGGTGATAATACAAAGGCAGTCTTAAAGCTTACCCCCTCTACCCTAAACACAAATAGGTGTATCCTCATTATGGTGCACGTTATAATTACAGTCACGTTCATCGCTTCATTCAGTCAGTAATTGTGTTTTTTAATAAACCACGGCAACTGTTTCGACCAGGTGTTTCTAAATTTCTACACTTTGGGTTAAGCTGGTGGGTATATTAACATTATTTTAAAATGATTGTATTTTTTGACAGCTTATGAATTGAACGGGAGGGGCAATGTTATAAAGAATCCTGGCTGTAGGTACATGTAATTTGTATATAATAATTTAGCCCTTAGATGTGGGAGATTGTCTAATTTATCATGCGCCTTTATTTCTTTACAAATACAGCAACAACCACCAAACAATAAAATGTATACAATTTTGTCGATGGACACAGTTGTGTGAGTGCCCCTGGTATTTAGAGACTCTTCGTATATACGGTACACTTACTTTTGGAATGTTTTATTTTATCTTACTCCTTTAGAGAAGAGTTCACAAAGACACGTCATTCAACCAAATGTGGTCTCTATACAAAAATGGGTTCGGATCTGTCTGTAGCGATTACTGGCTAGGTAACAAGTACATCAACCTTATTGCAGACTCGGTAAGAAAGTAATTTGACCAACAAATTATTACCCCTTTTTTTTGTTAAAATCTATTTCTTTTAAAATAAATTAATTTACTATTTTTTTTAAAATTACCTTTACAATTAGAGTTTAAAAAAATTGTATCAAAATAATATATATATATATAAAAGCGATTAGGGTTCTGTGTTAGATCGAAAGTAAAGAATTAATACAACAGTATCCCAGTTTTAAATAAAATCATGAAAAAAATCTATTCTACCTGAAACCAAAAATAACATAGCCTACCGATCAAGCCTAAGGGCAAATGTTTTGCAGAGTACAGCTAGTAAAGAATAAAAATGATTAATAGAAAGTAAATGGGGTTATAAAATAACACGATATATTAATTTCTTTGAAAAAATGTTTTTAAAGAACAGGCTTTTTAGAAAAAAAAAGCGTGAAAACCTCAGATACATTTAACGTTAAGATAAAACAGAATTGGGAGTTGGAAATAAGGAAAGCATTTTAGGGTTTTGGAATAGGTGTCATAATTGGAGATGGTTTGTTTTACCTCATTACGACTTTTCATCTGGTTTAGTATAAGAATATATGATGGAGTATTCCAAAAAATATTATTTCTGTAATGCCAGAGTCATTATTTCTGTATGTAAGAGTCATAAGTTCTGTATGTTAGAATCGACAGACGAATCAAAATCGGTATTTTGAGTCAATTCAATTACTTTATTAGAATCGATAAAACTAATCTGATATTGTAACATGACTACTTGATATTATTTTGTCCCCATGGCAGGATAAATACGAACTGAGGGTGGACATGACTTACAAGAACAAAGAGTACTACGCTAACTACAAGTACTTTGAAGTCGGAGACGAGGGGAGCAATTACGCCCTTCATGTTGACGGTTACACCGGGGACGCCGGCGACATGCTCGCACCCCACGACCACACGAAGTTCAGTACGCCAGACAGGGACAACGACGCTCGATCCCAAAGCCACTGCGCCAAGGATTACAGCACAGGATGGTGGTTCCACTCGTGCCACAGTAGTCTACTGACCGGTGACTTCCATCGCTCCAAGTCTTATGCCACGGGTGTCACTTGGCCCAAGGTCACGGGCGACTATGACTCTCTGGACATGGTGGAAATGAAGATACGCCAACGAAAACCTTAATGAATGAATAATGATAAATAAAAACAGTTGAAGATCAGTTGCGTCTTTTGCGTAAATTGATTGGTTCGTAAATTTGAGTAAATTTGAGAAACATTAATGTTAGTATAAAATACTATTCACTGTTTTCGATTTTGATGGCAATATATATTTTGTTTAGCTCTCTCTCTCTTTCCCTCCTCTCTCTCTCTCTCTTTATATATATATATATATATATATATATATATATATATATTTATATATATATAAATATCTTCTCTCTCTCTCTCTCTCTCTCTCTCTCTCTCTCTCTCTCTCTCTTATATCTACCAACAATATTAAACGTAGGAGACACGGTCACGGTTCTTGCTTGCCGGGTTTTCTGTTTTTTGATTGATGATTGTGGAGGCGTTTTGTAGCGTTCGCCTCATTTTCTAACTCCCTTTCTTAAAGTAACACTGAAGTCGAGATTACTGATTCAATATTTATTTTACAAAAAGACATAAAATAATATTATATAGGAAATGTCTTTTTTTAATGATACTGTGAAAATCCATGAAAATATATATCAAAATGTAGGATTATACAGAATAGGAAAAAAATACCTTATAAAACTAATAGCCGCATCATGTGCTAATCCAATTTCCTACAAAAGAAATACAATACATCCGCACAGCAAGAAAGTCAGAAATATAAAATCGGATCTTTGGTTACGTTGATGTAAAAACTGGAATTCGGAAATTATACAAAATTTCTACCTTTACAAGCAGTAAATGCAAAACGCAAACAATACAAACCACAACAACCAAGTACTAAGTCATTTATAGACCTGTTCGGCCGATAGGACAGTTGTATGCGGCTGATAGATAAACCGTATTAGGCCGATAGTTAAGTTGAATTCGGCCAATAGGCAAGTTGTATGAGTGCCACTGACACAACAGCTCATTTGGCGGCATTGATGCATGTTTGTATTCCAACAGTGCGAAGGATGCGTGTAACCGCTACACCTGCAGGCATTTTAGAATAAAGGGTTGCTCACAATAGGTGAACCAGCAGGGTAATTGTTCTTCTGATAGGCCATAACTAGGGGTTATACAAAAACCGACTTTTGAAAAAACCGGTTGTCGAAGGTCAATTTCTCAAAAAACCGGCGAAAACCGGTTTTCGGTTTTACTATAAAATAAGTGAAATAACAGATATTTTAAGCATTCTAGCAATAATTATTTTCAATGTATGTAGTATTTAATTAACGTGTATGAGAAAGAATGAATGATAATGTAATTAAGTCAACCAATTTTTACATAAAACAATAAATACAAGAAAAAACTTATCTATATGACAGTAAAAATACTACTACTGTCTACTGGGTACCTATATATTCATTTAAACTGCTTTATTACTAAACCCACTTCTATCATGACCTTTCTTCATTTATATTAATTATATTGTCAAAGACACAAGTTTTGGTTTGCGGCACACAGACCAGTTCTGAAATCAGCCGTTGTGATGTAGACCTCAGTATAGAGCTTATTTATATATATATATATAGTCTATAGATATTACGGTTCTATTTCTACTCATGGTATTCACTTTCTGCCTTCCCCCCCCTCTCTCTCTCTCACTCATCCTCTGTATAAGTTTCTAACGTTATCTATATATGTGACACAGTACACAAACACCTCTGCACCTCTCCATGGACTCACATCGAGTGCCCGTTTAAAAACATTCCTCCACTGTTGAACTCCTCGCCCCTCCCTTCCTACACTTGTCTCCCCACCTACCCCCTCTCATCCCTGAGATGTATTAGTTACACTATTCATTACAACGGCTGTACGACGGTCCTGCCATGTGAATGCCTTGTTTAGGTTAGACCGGTTGGTGGTGGTGGAGGTGTTGGATGGCGAACATAATTTAGTCAACTTGAAAAAAAAATAGCCCCGTTCTGTCTATTGCCTAGTGATGAGCTAGGGAGTCACCGATTATATACCCCCCACCCCCTGTTTCAAGTTGTATACTTCCCGCAAGTCAACACTAAATTCGTGCGCTAAAAAAAACATCGGTTGTTTTGTGGAATTAGTTAACGACCATCTTTCCAGGCCGAGGAAACGAATGCAATAAATCTCTCAATGTGTATATACCGTCCCCTCCGCCTCCATCCAACCCTCAAGTTACCCCTCAACCACTTGGGCACGCCTTCTCTTTTGTATCGCTCAACAGTTACTTTCTATCAATGCCAATGTACACAGGTCGGGCTGAGGAGGGAGTTCATTGGAAAGTCACAGTTTCCCAGATTTCTCTGTAATATCGTGGAATGTATCAACATTTTTTGCTATTTGTTAAGTTCTAAGCTAAAACCGACTTTTAAAGCCAAAAAAACCGGTTGTCGAATGCTTCGACTTTCGTAAAAAAACCGGTTTTTCGCCGCCGGTTTTTAAAAACCGACAACCCCTAGCCATAACGGCCAGAATGGCAAGATATGGATTTTTAAATACCACACGTACAGAGAGGAGGATGCAGCTTGTCTAATCCCGTTGACAGAAATGGCATACTGCAACATTGTGCTTAAGTGGGTCAGAGTGGAAGGGTGTTGTGTGCCGTTCACATCTGTCACCACCGTCAGCTTTGAATACTATTGTCTCATATAGTCCTCATTGACCAAAGTATCACCACCGTTGCAAAGAATGTTTTTTCCTGGCCAAGAGATCCTGATGATCTTTTCCCTAAAGATCACGGTATGCATCCTAGACTAGGTTAGCCGAATAAATAAGATCCATTATAGTGTAAACACTATATTTTGATCTTAGTCAAAAAGCGTGTGGCCGATAGGTAAGCTGTATGGGGCCTATAGGTAAGCTGTATGTGGCCTATAGGTAAGCTGTATGGGGCCTATAGGTAAGCTGTATTGGGCCGATAGGTATGTTGTATACTGTCTTTTAAATTCTTAGGCGAGGGTATTTAATGAGACCAGTAAAGATTTTGCAATCGCTGAGTTGGAAGTATTTTTCATGCTTTGTTATCTTGGAAATATATTTATAATTTACAGAAATGTATTACGAGAGTAGAATGAGTACACAAGTTTACAAATATACCTCCAAAAGTTTCTTTATTTTGTTTAATCCTTTTATTATCTCCATTTTATTTAATTTACTTTTATCGGCCGTTGTCATGGTGACTGAAAAAGGATTTTTTACCCAGACGATCATACTTGTCTAGAAAGGCTCTCACACTTGTAACTTTAGTTGAGGTGATAATACAAAGTGATTCACAAAGCTTATCCCTCCCTCTACCCTAAACATGCATAGGTGTATCCTCATTATGATAAACGTTAATATTATAGTCACGTTCATTGCTTCATTCAGTCAGTAATTGTGTTTTTAATATACCACGGCAGCCCTCCCCCCCCCCCACTTAACATGCATAGGTGTATCCTCATTTTGGTAATCGTCATTTTTATTGACACGATCATCATAATCATGATTCAGTCAGGAATTAATTGTGTTATAACTAGACCGCTGCAGCTGTTTCCATCAGGGGATCTCAAATTTTATCATTCTTGAGATTAACGTGACGGTTTAAGAGCTAAAATTTCAAAGTGTGATCGGATTCTGAGCCTTCCCCCCCCCCCAGCCAGAAGTGTTTGATGTTTAAGGCAGGAATATCGCAATGGGCGGAGGGGGGCCCTGTTATATGGAGCCCTGTAGGGTAAATGTGTGTGTGTGTTGAAGAGAGGTACTGGAAGTTGATTATTGTCAGTGGTCTAATTTAGAAGGCTTCCTTACTTGGAGAAATCAATGCAATTTAATAAACAAAACAAATTGACAATAACATTCATAAATTTGGTCGAGGGACACAGGTGTGAGAACCCCTGGTATTCCTTGACTCACTACTCGTATGTACGATACACTCAATTTTCTAATGGGTTTTTATCTTTTAAACTCATTTAGAGAAGAGTTTACAAGAGACACGACGTTCAACCAATTGTGGTCTCTGTACAAAAATGGGTTCGGATCTGTCTGTAGCGATTACTGGCTAGGTAACAAGTACATCAACCTGATTACAGACTCAGTAAGAACTTTCTTTGGACTACACATTATTCTCATTTTTTTATTTTTACACAAACACCAACAACCAAGTTTTTAAGTCATCAATGATCAAATTATTTTTTTTCCTGACACATGCTACGAATAGGTAAGCTGTATGCAACCGATAGGTAAGCTGTAAGTGGCCGATAGGTAAGCTTATGCAACCGATAGGTATTCTATATGCGATCGATAGGTAAGCTGTATGAAACCGATATTAAGCTGTATGCGGCCGATATGTAAACTGTATGCAACCATTAGGTAAGCTGTATGCGGCCGATAGGTAAGCTGTATGCGGCCGATAGGTAAGCATTATGCGGCCGATAGGTAAGCATTATGCGGCCGATAGGTAAGCTGTATGCGGCCGTTAGGTAAGCTGTATGCGGCCGATAGGTAAGCTGTATGCAACATATAGGTAAGCGGTATGCGGTCGTAATTAAGCTGTATGCGGCCGATAAGTAAGCTGTATGCAACAGTTAGGTAAGCTGTTTGCGGCATATAGGTAAGCTGTATTAGACCAATAGGTAAGCTGTATTAGGCCGATAGGCGTTTTAAAATCCTAGGAATGGAATATTAAACGCAATTAATAGAGATTTCGCCACAGCTGTGTTTGAAGTATTTATCATTCTTTGTTATCTTGGAAATATATTAATGATAATTGACGAAAATAAAAATTTTTATAGTGAGAGTTAAATGAATAATAAAAGAAATGAACATGCAATAACAAAAACTAACACGGAAAACAAATTATTGTCTGATTTTGTTTAAAGCTTTGATAATCTCCCCTATTAATGCCTGTCATACACAAGCTATGGTTGTACACGTCAATTTCACTTAAAAATATGAAATAGATAAAGCTGGCGAGCCTTATCTATTTCTCCGATTGGTCAATAAAAAAATGAAGTTTTGCGACACTCTGTTTAATTAAAACAAATTTCATTTTTATATTCAAACTTTGTTGTAGAATTAAACAACTACAAGATTGATAATTTTATAATTTATTTGGGCGCAAGCAACTATATTATCGCCTTTCCGGTTTTTTTTTTTTAAATAAATGTCTTTGTTTTTGTTGTGAGGTATTTCTGTATTTATAATTTTTTAAAACTCTAAACTCAATAAAGTGTTGACATTTGTTGCCTAAACAACTATATATTTAAAACTTGTCAGATTAATAAAGAGAGTTTTCAAATCTAAACGTTCTCAAAAAAAATATATATTTTTTAAAATTAGGCCATGAATTGTAATCTTATGATGTTTAAATAGCTAAAGATATGTGGCAATGAAATTAATCATGATGTCAGATCAACCGGCATATTTATTTCCTTTCCGAATTTCTGGAAACTGATGAGAAAATATCTCATCAGGAATGGCATATTTGAAGTATTATTATAATACAAGGGAAGCAACTCAATAACTATTGTTTATCAAAGTTAAACACGGTTATACCCTTTGATTACAATAATGAATTATTATTTTTTACTCATATATCTTTATTAAAAAAAAATTAATTGCAAAATTGATTATGAATCATGGATTGTAATAGAGAAAAACATGTAGGCTATGCAAAATGTCAAGAAAAGTTTGAAATGTCTAAAAAGTGTCTCGAAAATCGATTACAAACATTTTCTCGAATAAATAAATAAATAAAAAAAATATCCACAGATGTTTCGAGTGGTGAAAACGTTTAGAAATTTTTTTCTTATAATTAAAAACAAAACAATTAATACCAAAATAAACTTAAGCAGAGAAGAACAACACAAAAAACTGGCCACATGTAATAAATATATTGCTAGGTCTTAAATTTGAGAAAATTAATGAAAATAGTTAGTGTAAAATTTTCTGTAGTTGATGGTAAAGGCTGTCAGCGGCATTTCGAAAAGCCTTTGTTTGGATATTAAATGCGGCTTATAAAGAATTGGCCATTGATGTTGTAATAATTAGATTTGGCCTCGACATTTAGTTTAGCATAATTAACTGGCCACTTTAGGAAGTAGATTTTGAGCAGACGATAATACGACAGACGACGACAGAGATTCATAAGGGAAGGACGTAATTCGTGTCACATCATTTTATTCTACAATGTTGTGTATGTTTTTCACATTCGACAGTAGATAAAAATAAATAAACAAAAAATATATATATATATAAACTATCTTTACTCTGTGCTTTATAACTGTTATATGTGTATCGTCTCAAAACATTTCTGTAGACTTTTAAATATACAAAATAAATATCAAAGAAACTCAGAAGAGACTGTCAAGTCTGTCATACTACAAATATATTTAATACACCTTCCCAGAAGTAGAAGTTCCACAGTACAGAAGAAATAATAAGTAAATATACATATACAACTATATACATCACAAATACGACAAGAAGAAAGTACCAATGCAAGCTGTATTAGAAGTATTTTTTTGATGATATGTTACTTTATAAATACATAAATAAATGCACGTTATTGTAGAGTGTGAATAGAATGAAAAAAAAATTAAATGACATGCAAGGAAATAAAAAAAAAATGTAAAAATACCAATATTTTGTTTGGTTTTCTATCTATCTATCTATCTATCTATCTATCTATCTATCTATCTATCTATCTATCTATCTATCTATCTATCTATCTATCTATCTATCTATCTATCTATCTATCTATCTATCTATCTATCTATCTATCTATCTATCTATCTATCTATCTATCTATCTATCTATGTATCTATATATCTATCTATTTTCTTAATTACATGTTAAACCCAACATCTAAACCCACTGTTTCATCCAACATCTCTCAACCTACTGTTTCATCCAACATCTCTCAACCCACTGTTTCATCCAACATCTCTCAACACACTGTTTCATCCAACATCTCTCAACCCACTGTTTCATCCAACATCTCTCAACACACTGTTTCATCCAACATCTCTCAACACACTGTTTCATCCAACATCTCTCAACCCACTGTTTCATCCAACATCTCTCAACACACTGTTTCATCCAACATCTCTCAACACACTGTTTCATCCAACATCTCTCAACCCATGTTTCATCCAATTATAATTTTTTTACAATGGTTAGTTACAATGGTTAGTTGTGGAATAAAGAGCTATGTTGATCATATCATATCATTATGCGGATGTTAGTCCTCTTTAATTTTGTAAATAATGTACAAATGTCTAAGAAAAGTCTAATCGTTTGGTACAAGTTACAAGATTTGATTGTTTGACATTATTTACGCTGACAACACATAGTATTTGAAAGAAAATCAATAATACAGGTATTGCACGACCGTGTATATTTTGGGGCACCATGCAAAGACTTCAATTTACAAATGATAAGAAGCCCTAATATAAAAGACTTCAATTTATATTTGTTTATGTGTCCCAGTGTAAAAGACTTCACTCTATAAATGATTAGGGGCCCCAAGGCAAAAGAGCCCATTGAAGCCCTCTTAACATTAGATTTTCAAGAATTAATACTGGAAGGGGCACATTTGTCCTAGAGTTCTAGCTGGTGGCCCCATTGGCCCATCCATCAGTTCGGCCTTGGGTTTGCATATAATATATGATAAATTTTTCGTAAATTAATTTCCACATTTTGTAAAATAAATAAATACATACATAAATACATATGTACGTTAACAAATAGGATGCCACATGTCGTGATATAATCACCTAGATTTAGTTTTTCGTTGCTACACGTAGGTATTTAGTTAATCAATACATCTGTTAAGTGTTTGTAAGACTAAATATGTGGATTATATCGATTTCCTAACTACTGCTTAACTCAAATATTGACCAAACAATTCGTTCTGTTTTAATTAGAACTAGACAGAGGACGTAAGAAAGAGCTGTACAAAATCTCTCTCAGTCCAATTTAATAGGCTTAAGAAAACTTGAACTCAGTCATTTCAGGGATTAAAAAAATTAATTACAAAAAATGTTTAGTTAAATGCAGGTCAAAGTGACTTGATTTGGTATCATCAAGAAATGTTTATTTTAACTATCTAGTATTTCCCTCCCCTAAGTGTTTGATGTTTACTGCAGGAATATCGCAATGGATGGAGTGGGGAACTGTCGTAAGGAATCCTGGTGAGTAAATGTGTGTGTGTATGTGTGTGTGTGTGTGATTTATAATAACTAATCAGTAGTCTTTTAGATTTGAAATCATGGTTCATTAGTTTTCTAGATTTAAAATAATAAATCACTAGCTCTTCTAAAGTAAGTTGTTAATCATTAGTCCGCTTTCTATGTGAACTCTATCAGTTCAGACTAGATCTGAAACCCAGTCTATTTAAATTAGTGTGTTCATCAGCATCGTAGAACCGTCACAACAGCTAGCAAGATCGCCGCCGTGGTCCACATTGTGGTCCCAGCCTGTGTGGACTGAAAAACGTACCATTTACGTATTCCTCTCCTCTCCACAGCTGTGGCAACAAGAGTCGGCATTCTGTGTATCGAACTCCGAAAATACGCACCAACGAAACAATGTCGTGCGAAAATGAGCATTAAGTGCTTGACGAACACCCCGAAGCTCCCCGTGGCTTTAATTCGACATTATTTGACTTCTGTGCTGTGCCAAACCTAGGGATTTGGGGGCCGGGGGTCTTGGCATCCTTAGAACCCTTGCATTTTGACATGCTACATCATGAGAAAATGTGTTTAATATTTAATGTAACATTTTTTGGGGCTCTCCTTAAGCTGGGGCCTGGGATATTTTTCGAATTGGCATCCCCCTCCCAAGTTATAAATCTGCTTCTGTGTCTCTCTTAGTTAAAGGCAGAGCATTTCTTATGGAAAGTCAAACAAGGCAACAGCTTGGTACTCATATAATGTCAATCGACCTGCTTCCATTACAATTTATTTCCTTCAGTGGATTCCCGACATACTGAAGTGACTAGGCCAATTTCGTGGCGAAGTTGTTCAGTTCCCAGTTAAAGCACTGTGGGTGCGGGAAAGAGCTAACTAGAATCAGCATGTGCCAAGATCAAGCACTTTGAACAAACAGTGGCTCTCCCATTCCGTACAATGGAAGTTCCCAGATGTTGAGTAACACAGCGAGTTTGATCTCATGGGCTCTATGAGACTAAGTATAATACCGCAGTTATCACTGAAATAGTTCAAAGAGAGAGAGAGAGAGAGAGAGAGACAGAGAGAGAGAGAGAGTGAGAGAGAGAGAGAGAGAGAGAGAGAGAGGAGAGAGTGAGAGAGTATCATATCCTAATAATTATACTGGTATATGGATTCCTTATATATAATTTTGCCAACAAAACAAGACATCATATTTTAACTACATCTTTGATTTGTTTTGAGCTTTCATTTTATTCTTTACTGTCAATAAAATTAAAACCCAAGGAAATGTTGTGATTTATTGCTTAAACATTTTTATATTCAAAAGTTAAAAAAAAAACTTAGTGAAATAAGATATGATAAATACCAAAGTTATTATTATATCAGTAGAACAGTACATAAACTAACCATGACACATATACTAGCCATGACACACAAACTAGCCATGACACATAAACTAGCCATGACACATTAACTAGCCATGACACATAAACTAGCCATGACACATAAACTAGCCATGACACATAAACTAGCCATGACACATTAACTAGCCATGACACAAACTAGCCATGACACATAAACTAGCCATGACACATTAACTAGCCATGACACATAAACTAGCCATGACACATTAACTAGATATGACACATAAACTAGCCATGACACATAAACTAGCCATGACACATAAACTAGCCATGACACATAAACTAGCCATGACACATTAACTAGCCTTGACACATGCGGGTGCAAAGTTTGAGAATTCATGCAACTGACGTTAATTTACGATAAAAAATTTCTGGATTAAAAGGAAAGCTCATTTGAGATTTCAAATAAAGGCTGGCTGCACATAACGAGCAGCCAATACTTTACCGAAGTAGACCGTCATCAGATAACACTGAAAGTTATGATCAGCTATCTACCTTTTGTGGCTGTCCTTCTGGCACTCCTGGCAGTTTATTTACCAGGTAATTATGAATTATCATTTAATAGAAGATAGATTCTGTCTCATTTAACGTAACTTTTAATCGTCACCAGACTGTATTATTTAGTTGATCTATGATTGTAATGTTGTTTTCTTATGGAATACTTGCCAACTAATAAATGTCAAAATAAAGTATACCGTAAATTAGAATTATGCCAAAAAAAGTTTATAAGGTAAATATGTTATGGGTGTGTGTGTGTGTGTAATTGATACTTAAGTAGACCTATATAGATAATTATAAATGGATAAATTCGTATCCCTGTATATAGATAAGCCTCGTTTTGAGATTAGCTTAATTTACGAGCATTTTACAACACATGAAAATTTTTGAACCCAAGTCTTCTTTGACAGTTGCTTCGATAAGCGAGCGATGTATTGCAAGACGAGCAAATTAAAAAAAAAATGCAGCTCACTAACTATGTAAGTGATGTTTTGTCAATTATGTCACAGCTACTGAGCCGAAAGCTCTTCTGTCATGGACGGTCTCTTTCAGCGAACATCACCTTTTATAGTCATTAGTGAAATCTGTGAGCGAATGTTTTTTTTTTGCTTTTGTGTTGAAAATTATATACTTCTCTTAAGTTTATTCTACACTGTGACGATATCAAACACAAACTGATGATCTCTTTATATATCTTTTTTTTTTTATCAAATTTATTTTTTCATCTTTAAAATTTCGGGATAAACATTTTTGATGAATAAATTTGTGTCTTCCAGGTCCATGTAGTTGTCGCATCACGGCAGAGGTAAATGTCACCAACTGTCCCGAACCTCTGAAGGTATGGCTGTTAATTGTCTTACGACAATGCCAATATTTTTTTTTACCTTAAGACTAGAGTAATATCTTTCAAATTCGGCCATCTGGTTGGTAGCCAACCTTTTGACCAGAAGTCCTGGGTTCAAAACATAGTGCATTGTCAGGATATTTACCTAGTCCTTGTGAAGTTGTGTTTTCCCCTGCTTTTAATTGACACATAACATTAACTTTTATCTAGGGGCGTAGTATAAAGTATTTAAGACATAGATCAAAAATGAAGATGAATCCTTGGAAATGAAGACCATAGATCAGGGATTAGGGGCAAACAACAGGGTTTTCACTTTGAAAGAAACCGGATGGTGTGTATGTGTGAACTCATCATCATTGACCGTCACTCCTATCGGAGTATGGGCCACCAACTAAAGATCTCCAGTGACTTCTGTCTTAAGCCATTCTCTCCAGCTGCTTCCAGCTGAACCCCATCCTGGTGATGTCTGCTTCAAATTCTCGCCTGCAGTTGTTTCTTGGCCGGCCTCTCTTTCTTTTTCCTTGATTCCAACTCAATGCTTGCCTAGTGATGTTGCTTGCCAGCTTTCGAAATGTGTGGCCTATCCATCCCCACCTCCTATTCCTGATCTCCACTTCTATTGAAGCTTGGCCGGCTTGTTCTAAAAGTCTGGCGTGGGTGATGGTGTATGGCCATCGTATTTGAAGAACTTTCTTACGGCAGCTGTTGATAAAGGTCTGGACTCTCTTAGTGGTGGTCTTTGTAATCCTCCAGGTCTTAGCTCCATATAATAGGACTGAACTTTACATTGGTTTTGAACAGGAGAATTTTGTTGTTCAGAGACAGCTTTTTGGAATTCCAAATGATCTTGAGCTGGATAAAGGCGGCTCTTGCTTTTCCGATCCTTGCTTTGACATCCGCATCTGTTCCACCCTGTTAATCTATGATACTACCTAGATAAGTAAAGGACTCTACTTCCTCCAGCTTACTTCCGTTTAGGGTGACTACATTCGTGCTGGTGGAGTTAATTTTCAGGATCTTGGTTTTAGCTGTGTGTATGCTATGGCCGACTGCCTTTGCAGTCGGATTTACTAGATTTGTTTTCTCTTGCATCTGTTGATAGCTATGTGAAAGGAGAGCCAGGTCATCTGATAAGTCCAGGTCGATCAGCTGTTTTAGCAAAGTCCATTGGATTCCATTTCTTCTTTCCTTGGTGGATTTATTCATAATCCAGTCTATAGCCAGTATGAAAAGGAATGGGGAAAGCAAGCATCCTTGTCTTTTATTGGGAAATAAACTCCCTCGAATGACCATGTTATTGAGTGCACACAGGTCTGCAAATCTCTCCCCATTCTCGTTCATCGTTCCCAGAGCATGTGTGCCCATGACTTGTTCATAACCTGTGTTTACGGAACCAATCTTTGCATTGAAATCTCCCATGAGGATGGTTACATTCTTTCCAGGGAAGGTCTCCTGTATTCTGCTGTAGAACTGGTCTTTGTGGTCTTCATCACTGTCGTTTGTTGAAACATAACACTGGACAATATTAGTTTTGATCTTCTTCTTGGTACGGAAGGAGGCAGTGATGATGCTGGGACCGTGTGCTTCCCATCCAATCAGTGCCCGCTGCGCTTTCTTGGACAGCATGAAGCCAACTAACTGTGTGTGTGTTGCTTCATTCTCTTCGTGTCCAAAGTACAGCAGCATCTCCCCTGATAACAGTCGTCTCTGTCCAGCTTGTGTCCACCTAGTCTCGCTAATGCCCAAAATGGTCAATTTGTTTCTCTTCATCACTGCTACTATCTGAGCCATCTTTCCTGACTCATACATGGTCCTGACATTCCGTGTGCCGATGGTGGTTTTCCTGGTTGTCAGAAGGGTAGTCGGCTTTGTGGCTTCCTTTCGGCTATCATCAAAACTAAGCTTCATGAGTTTTCGTGATGAAGAACCTTCTTCTCCTAGGACTGAAATATCTGTTTTTTTCTTTATTTAGTGTTTCTGTAGCAAAGGTTTTTTTTAACAGGGTGTGGTTGCTAGCCGCACGCCCAACCATCCTCTTTTTCAGCCGAGCTTGGGACCGTCCTTGGCCTTGGCGGAGTTAGTGCAAACTAATTTAAATTAATTAAATAAAAATAAATAAGGTTTATATGGTGCTCGATTCTGCTATGATCTTAAAGGTAATATGGGAGACATAGGGTTGACTATCACCATGACCTGAAATATCCATTGGTCCTCACCAGAAATCGAGCCTGGGACACTTAGGTTTAAAGAGAGTCTAACGGAGCTGTAAATTCCATCCATACCTATCTTCCATCACATTTAGAACTTAAGTCAGTAGAGAGTTTCACGGGGCGGATAATTATATCCAATCCTATCATCCCAGTACATTTTAAACTCAAGTCAGTAGAGAGTTTCATGGGGCTGATAATTATATCCAATCCTATCATCCCAGCACATTTTGAACTCAAGTCAGTAGAGAGTTTCACGAGAGCTAATAATTTCATCCAATCCTATCCGTCCTAACATATTTATAACCATCCCTACCACTCGCGTCATTGTCTGTTCCATCGCCACCCGTACAAGCTGAAAAACATACAACCTCATGAAGACAAGTTCAAACTATTGTTGTAACCCACTTCCAGCTGACCCACGACACTGCACCATTAGTCATCTGGACAGGTGTGTAAATAGGAGATGGGGGTGAAACACGTCCCCTCCTCTCCCCTTCTCATCTGGCGCTAGCATCAGGATGATGCGTCGAGACCAGTCACATGATCTGACTTGAGGGGGTGGGGGGGTCTACTTCGGACCTTGGATATAAGCAGTGACCAGAGAAAAAGTGTACAGTAGTTACTTAGCATTTAGGAAGTTATTTTTAGAACAACGAGTTCGTTACCTTAACGTAACGATTTCTTCATCTGGATTTATTAGTTTAGTTATAGAATTAATGCTAGTGAATTTGTAGTAATAAATGAAGTATTAGTCTACTTATATTGAACCCACATGTCATGTGTCATTCTGTATAAATAAAGTTAATACACTATAAATATATATGATTCAGAAAATGAATATTAAATAAAAACAGTCAATGATAGTAAATGGTCGCAAATCTTTTAAAAAACAAAATTTCATTTGTGTCGGTTAATTCTGCAATTCTCTAGCCAGTACAAACTTAATATCCTAGCTCATTATGAATTGTGGACGTAATTTTATTATCCAGTGATTGAACTTGACAAACCTCGAAATGCGTTCACAAACTATTGACACATACATAGCTTCATCGATCACAACTAATAGTAATACACTCTGAACTAAGACACAAATAACATGAACTGAAGTGTAAGGCAGATAGATGTTTGAGGAATTAAAAGTGTAAGGCATTTATACAATTTTAAATAATATTTTTTTTTCTTTTTTTTTTCGTAAATTATGTTGTTGGTTTTTAGCTTAGATAAATCATTTTGGTTGCTGAGCAACACAAAGTTAGCACAATAATAAAAACTGGTTATATTTAAACAAAAAATTCTGAATCTATTCTCTACTAATCAGTATGACACCCTAAATAATATTTGTACATCTTACAGGATACAGAATGTACGCGGGACATATCGTCCTCTAGACAAAATTTCTGTGTGACACAAATACAGACGGGGGTGGTTGGATTGTTTTCATGGTAAGTATTCCGTTATGTGTATATTCCATGTAGGTAAGTATTCCGTTATGTGTATATTCCATGTAGGTAAGTATTCCGTTATGTGTATATTCCATGTAGGTAAGTATTCCGTTATGTGTATATTTCCGTTTGCGTAGGTATTCCATTATTTAAATATTTTATTTTTAATCCAGGTATTACGTTGTCTAAGTGTTGCCTATACTATGCACAGTACTCAAATGTCTAGGTATTTTTTTATTCTTGTATTGCATTATCCAGGTATTCCGTTATATATGCATTTCATTAGCTAAATATCCCGCTGTTCAAGTATTTCTTTATCCAAGTATTTCATTTTTCAAGTATTTCTTTATCCAAGTATTTCTCTATCCAAGTATTGCTTTATCCAAGTATTTCTTTATCCAAGGATTTCTTTACCCAAGTATTTCTTTACCCAAGTATTTCTTTACCCAAGTATTTCTCTATCCAAGTATTTCTTTACCCAAGTATTTCTTTACCCAAGTATTTCTTTACCCAAGTATTTCTTTATCCAAGTATTTCTTTATCCAAGTATTTCTTTACCCAAGTATTTCTCTATCCAAGTATTTCTCTATCCAAGTATTTCTCTATCCAAGTATTTCTTTATCCAAGTATTTCTTTACCCAAATATTGCTTTATCCAAGTATTTCTTTATCCAAGTATTTCTCTATCCAAGTATTTCTTTATCCAAGTATTTCTTTATCCAAGTATTTCTCTATCCAAGTTGTAAATGATGTTATTTGTATGAACTGGTTTATAATGAAAACTCAATTCATGTCCATGGTTCATATAATTTATTTGACGACACAATAACATATAAACAGAATAAATCCAATGAATAATACTTGTTAACAATGAACTTAACTGATTAACTAAACTTCTGATATGTACTCGAATACTCTCTCAATACTCAACTGAACTTCTGAACTCAAATGACTTCACTGACTCGATTGACTCAATTCCCTTCTTTCTCAACTGAACATCGTCTTTATATAATTTCCTTCCATCCATCTCGAACATTCCACATCGCTCTGTCTCTCACTCATTTAGTCAATACAATTTACAAATAAACAACATATTTATTTTCTATAAATATTTAGAATAAACAACATATTTATTTTCTATAAACATCTCGAATCTTGACCCCGTGACCACATGTTGACCTGGTTGGCCAAGCTCCAAAGATACACACACACCTATGTGCGTAGTACTCATAACTATACCATGACACCTCCCCCCTTTTCCTTAAACGTAATTTAGGTGAATATATAGTGTCAAAAATATGTACATATACAATGTATACAATCTTGTGATTCAACATCAAAATAAGAAGTACATGCAATCATAGATCAGATTGATATAAAATAAACAATGTGATATTTTACAATAGTCATTTTAACTTAGGTCAATCTAGATAATATATCTGGTATGTGGTTATTTGCTCCTTTTATGGATTTGATCTGAAAGGAAAAGTCCTGCAATAACAGTGACCATCTAGTCAACTTTGAATTTTTTATACTTTTATGATTAAATTCCAATAATGGTTTATGGTCTACTAACACCACAAATTCTTGACCAAGCAGGTATTTGCTTAGTTTAGTGATGGCCCAAACCAATGCCAAACATTCCAATTCAATAATTGAGTATTTCTTCTCTGTTTCACTTAATTTCCTGCTTAAGTATAACACAGGTTTATTGATATTGTGGTAGCTTTGCATTAAACACGCAGCCAATGCATATCGAGATGCATCTGTTGCCAACACAAATTGTCTTTTTGAATCTATAGGTGACAAAATTGGTGGTGACTGGAAAATTGATTTTATTTGTTCTAGTGCTATCTGACAAGTTTCATTCCATTCAACATTGTCCTTCATTCTCTTTTTTGTCAGGCTTACTAAAGGATCAACAATTTCAGCAAAGTTTGGAATAAAGTTTCTATAGAAGTTACAGAGTCCTATTAAAAATCTGACCTCTTTCTTCTTTTTTGGTATCCTTATCTCTAATATTTTCTTTAGAATATTCTCTGTAGGCCTTATGATACCATCTCCAATGTGATATCCCAAGAAATCAATACCATGGAATCCTATTCGTATTTTGTCCGGTGCCATTGTTAGGTTGTTGTCACTTAGAATTTGAAATAATTTTCTTAATGTCTCAATGTGAGTGTTCCAATCTTTTGAAAACACACAAATATCATCTATGTAATATTTTATATTTGGTATGTCCTTAAGTATTTTATTCATCATTCTGATGAATGTGGCTGTGCTGTTAATGAGGCCAAAAGGCATGACATTCCATTCATAATATTTATTGCCAACCACAAAAGCAGTGTATTGTTTGGAAGACTCTTCCATTTCTATTTGCCAGAATCCTCTGGTTAAATCCAGGTGAGAAAAAATATTTGCTTTTGCCATATCGTTTACAAGCTCATCTATGTTTGGCATAGGCTGTCTATCAACTTGAGTTATTTTGTTTAGTTGCCTGTAATCACAACAAAGCCTTGCATCACCATTCTTCTTCTTTACTATCACTATTGGGAAAGCGTATGGTGATGTTGATGGTCTGATCATGTTTCTATTTAACAGTTGTTTAATTTCTTTTTCCACAGCATCTCTATACCCAATAGGTATTTGATATGGCTTTAGTTTCAATGGTTTATTATTTTGAAGTTGTATTCTGTGTTTGATGACATCTGTTCTTCCTGGAACACTAGAAATTATTTTACCATGTTTTAAGCATAGTTTTTCAATTTCTTTTTGTACTACTGCTGGTATGTCCTCAGCTAATGTAATCAGTTTCTTCTGATTATTCTCTTCTAACACAACCAATGGTAAATTGTGAAACATGTCATCCTCATGCTGGCTGTGTACATCAACATTTGTATTATCGGTTACAATGATGTTTACTTCATTCACACTGTTAACATCTTTTCCTTTTTGTTCTGGATTCATGGCTAATTTTCTCAAATTATCTATATGGAATGTGAGTTTTCTCCCTTTTATTTCTACTACATAATTAACTTCTGAAATTTTTTCAACAATTTTATGTGGTCCTTGCCAAGTGTTACCAAAATGACCTTTTTCTGGTAGAAGTACATAGACCTTATCACCAACTTCGAGTTCTCTGAGGTATCTATTTTTGTTTTTTATGTTTCTATGTTTAGTACTGTTTTGAATTGTGCACTTCTCTGCTATTTTGTTAGCGTTGATTATCATTTCTTTGGTGTTGTTGACTATTTCATGTGGCGACATGTCATCTCTATTTTGTGGACATACGTTCTCTATAAATAGTCTAAGTGGTCCTCTTGGATTTTTTCCAAACATTAATTCATACGGTGAGAAACCAGTTGATTCGTGTGGAATCTCTCTGTATGCGAACAGTATAAGAGGTAAATATTTATCCCATTCTTGTCCATATTCGTCAATTATCTTTCTTAACATTGTCTATTGTCTGATTTGCTCTTTCTATCATTCCATTCGCCTGTGGTCGATATCTGGCTGCAAATGTTTGTGTGACTTTTAGCATTTGCATAAACGATCTTGTCATATGGGATTGGAATTGTGTACCGTTGTCTGACAATATGATTTCTGGAAATCCAAATATGGTGAAGACTTTTAATAAGGAAGTGCATACTGATTCAGCTGTAATATCAACCAATGGTATGGCTTCTATCCATCTGGTCGCAAAGTCAATGATGGTTAGTAAAAATCTGTGTTTTCTGTTTGACATAACAGACAATGGTCCGACTATATCAATGGCTATTTTTTTTAAATGGCTCTGATGTTGTATCCATTTGTTGGAGTGGTGCTGTATGCTTTGGACCAATACTATGGTGTTTCTGACACAACGAACATGACTTGATAAATGATTTGATGTCTCTGAACATATTAGGCCAATAACATACATTTCTAATTCTTTTTAATGTTTTCTTGGGACCCATATGTCCTGCTAATGGAACAGAATGTGCTGTTTTTAGTACTTCTTCTCTCAAAGTAGTTGGGATTATTATCTGATCTGTATCGCTGTTTAGACTTGAGAACCTTCTCATCAGAATACCATCTCTGCAATAATATTTGATTTGTTGACTGTTACTAGTGCCTTGTTCACAGTGTTGAAAATATCGTTTCAAAGAAGTGTCGTCTCTCTGTAATTTACCTAACTCATCAGAGTTGATATTTAAATATGGAGATAAAATCTTTTGATTGTCGGAACTGAGTTCTTTGTCTTTATTTTGTTCTTTGATAGATGTCGATCTTGTCACAACGTTTATATGTTCAACTTGTGTTTGTTCAGCATTAGCTTTTGTAGTTAGTTTTTTAATGAGTTCATTTCTCATCAATTCATAATTATCTTTGTTCTTTAGAGCAATATTTTTTGCTAATCTGTGCCCTTTCATTTTATTTATCATAATTTGGGCTCTTTGCTGTTCTTTAACATTCTCTTGATTAGCAATTCTATCTAATCCTTGTATGTAATCACCAATATCCTGTGTTCCATTCCAGTTGGACATATTGTTTAGTAGTGAGCACGTGAAATCTTTGCTCTGTTTTGTTTTCTGTTCCTGTATGTTTTTTAATTCTTGCTGGGTGTATATATCCTTCTTTTCCAACCATTCATGAAACCTTTCTTGTGAATTATTATCATTTATATTGGGAATATTTCCCACTATCAAGGAAGTAACTGGAGACGGCATTACTATGGCTTTCACATGTCCAGTTATCCATGGCGTGTCGATATGAATGTTGGCGGTCCTACATGTTATGACCTTTCCATTTCCCAGTTTTATGTCTTCTTTTTCATTAGTTAAGTGTTCTTCCTTAACTATTTTCTGATCAACCACTACAGATGTACAGCCTGTGTCTCTGAGACATAATACAGCCTGATTGTTAACAAAACAAGGATAGAATACCAGAGTGCCCTTGCTCTCTAATATTGTTGCAACTGTGCTTTCCTTGTTTTCTTTTCTTAGTGGAGTTCTACCCCTTACAGTTTGACATCTTTGAGGACTTATATTGGGTGATATCCTTCTTTGATAGATGCTGCGTACCGGTGCTTCCATGCTATTTCTTCTACCATCCTGCGATTTGCCTCTCTGATATCTATTGTGGTAGTTTTTCTGTTCATTTTCTGGATCTCTTTGATATGTCCCCTTGTAGTAGTTGTTACGTTCAGCACGCCAGTAGTTTCTTGGAGGACTGTACTTGATTCTATATGCTCCTGTTCTGTTTTTATATGAATATGGATTTCCTCTTTTCCGATAAATACAGTCTTATTGTAGATGCCCGACTCACTGGCATATGTAACATGTTTTAGGCATCCTAGCGGGTAGACTTGAGTATCGTTGTTTATTATTGGCATGCATGGCATTGCATGATTTTTCTTGCACTGTATCAAACAAAGGTGTGTCTATATGACTATCTTTGAAATCAGACATGGCAGATAGAGTTTTTCTTTACAGTGCACTTTGTTCTGTTTTATGTAAGTGTAAAGCTGCATGCTGCTGTGTGTCAAAATTTTGTCTACTAAGATTAATTCAATTATCTGCCTTGCATTATTATGGTCAATTTCTGCCATTTTAAACCAATTACGGAGATAACTTTCCAAATTGTTGACATATGCTTGCGGATGTTCATCAGCATTCATTAAAGTATTGTGGAACTTATTCCTGTAATGTTCCTCTGTTTTGTTATAATGTTGCAGTAAATATTTTTTTACAACATCATAGTCTTTAGCAGCTTCACCTTTGATATTGTTCAAAGCAGCTTGTGCTTCTTGGGTCATGGCTTCATAAAGATAAATTATCCAATCCTTTTTATCTATTTTGCTTATTGCAAACTGTGTCTCCATGACAGAAAAAAAAATATCTATGTCACCATGTTTGCCGCTAAATGGTTGTATTCTTATTTTATGTTTTAAAGTTTGTGACTGAGTTGTCAATTTTGTTAAGTTCTCATCAATCGTGGGTCTTTTCATGGCATCAATTTCTGCCATTTTTAATGCAAATTCGTGTTTGCGGTCTAATTCTTCTTTTTCCGCCTGGCGTAAACGCTCTTTTTCTTTTTCTTCTGCCTGGCGTAAACGATCTTTTTCTTCTTTTTCCTCCTGGCGTAAACGATCTTTTTCCTCCTGGCGTAAACGATCTTTTTCTCTTTCTTCTTTTTGCATAATTCGCTCCTTTTCATCATTCAAGCAATCGCGAACATATTTCGCTAGCTGTGTTCCTTCTAGTCCTATTGCTCTTCCTAGCTCAAGGAATCTATTTGCGTCCGCATCCATCTTATATAGTTTGTTTTACAATGATTTCAAGTGTGTAGCAATCAATCCAATGTACAAACTAAAATATTAATATTATCAAATCTATATAAAAATATTATAATAATGACATCAAAATAACAACATAAACAATGAACCATGAAATTATCTAGGACACGATAAAAGAATGTTACAAGAGGAATACAAATATTAATAAACAAATGTATAAACAAACTAGACATATACCACTAAACAAATATTTAAATCTAGTGTCTAAGTGGAGCACTAAATTCACTAAAAAATACAAAAATGTATATATAACTCCAAAAAGACAATAAATTAATTCCTAATAGCAAATGAAATTAGCTAGTCCAATATTCATTTGAAAAATACATGTAACATGAATAAAAGAAAAATTAGTACACTGGAATCATACACAAAGATTTTCAATTAAATTAAATTATCTCAAGTTAATACTAATTATGTTCCTTGTTTACTTGACCTTCTACTTTGTTCTCGAATAAACTCCAATAAAACAGTTTACTACAGTTCCTGTACTATAATACTCCAGTCCAGCACAGTTATAAATAAACTTGAAAGTTCATGAAATTTCTGACCTGCTTCGTAAGAATTGTTTACAAAAATGTTCCACTTGACTGCATACGTTAAGTGCGTATATTCTATTCAGTTCAATATACTGTCCAGCGACGAATAAAATGAATGATATTATTATTCAACTCCAGTAGAAATGCTCTCTGTAGTCTCTTCTAAAAGGAGTATTTATTATAACACTGACCTCAATGTCTCCTCAAATTCTGTTTGATGTGTCCTCGGAGGCGGATTCACTATGTTGCTGGCCACCATGTAAATGATGTTATTTGTATGAACTGGTTTATAATGAAAACTCAATTCATGTCCATGGTTCATATAATTTATTTGACGACACAATAACATATAAACAGAATAAA
Organism: Bulinus truncatus; assembly: GCA_021962125.1. Classification (NCBI taxonomy): domain Eukaryota; kingdom Metazoa; phylum Mollusca; class Gastropoda; family Planorbidae; genus Bulinus; species Bulinus truncatus. Next base: position 10,401 of record JAGDYQ010000170.1, on the reverse strand, counting down.
TCCAATGAATAATACTTGTTAACAATGAACTTAACTGATTAACTAAACTTCTGATATGTACTCGAATACTCTCTCAATACTCAACTGAACTTCTGAACTCAAATGACTTCACAGACTCGATTGACTCAATTCCCTTCTTTCTCAACTGAACATCGTCTTTATATAATTTCCTTCCATCCATATCGAACATTCCACATCGCTCTGTCTCTCACTCATTTAGTCAATACAATTTACAAATAAACAACATATTTATTTTCTATAAATATCTAGAATAAACAACATTTATTTTCTATAAACATCTCGAATCTTGACCCCGTGACCACATGTTGACCTGGTTGGCCAAGCTCCAAAGATACACACATACCTGTGTGCGTAGTACTCATAACTATACCATGACACAAGTATTTCTTTACCCAAGTATTTCTTTACCCGAGTATTTCTTTATCCAAGTATTTCTTTATCCAAGTATTTCTCTATCCAAGTATTTCTCTATCCAAGTATTTCTTTACCCGAGTATTTCTTTATCCAAGTATTTCTTTATCCAAGTATTTCTCTATCCAAGTATTTCTTTACCCGAGTATTTCTTCATCCAAGTATTTCTTTATATGACCCCAGTGACCCGTTTCACAGCATGAACGCACTAGTCCTTACCCCAGCCCCCCCCACCCCCACTAGCCCTTTACGAGTGTAATAACTCACGTTCAGTCCACCATTTACATTTCTTTCGTACCAACGGTTGGCATGGTGACTGTACAAGAACAATTTGACCAGATGATTATACATTTATAGAACGGTACTCACAGTTATAACTTTTTTTTATAACAGCTTTTGTTATAATAGTTTTTGTTATAACGATCCCGTTCATTGCATGATTCAGTCAGAGATTGTGTGATAGATACACCACAGCAGCTGTTTCAACCAGGGACTGAAGAAATCTTTTTAAAATGTACCCCTTTAAATCGACTTGATGGTTTCAGAGCCGGAACTCCAATGTATTATATGATTCTGAGCCACACCCCTCCCTTACCCCCAAAGAATTGTTTGATGTTTATGACAGGTCCCCACACCACACCGCCCCCACCCCCTCCGTGCGGAGGGGGAGTTGGATGGGTGGGTTGGTGTGAACACTGTCATAGGGAGCCTCATAGGCTACAGCCTACAAAGAATAATGTAACCATCTAATGCGTGCATGTTATGGGAGAGGCACTGGATGTTGAAGATTCTCAGAGGTCTAATTCAGCCGGCGTCTTTATTTACAGACATCATTGTAATTATAAAAAAAAATCAACCATTAGACCGAACAATAAAATGTGAGAACCCCTGGTATTCATCGACTCTGTATCTGTATATATGGTACAATCATTTTTGGAATGTGTTTTTTATTCTAATTTTTTTAAAAATACTTCTTTAGAGAAGAGTTTACAGAGACACTTCGTTCAACCAATCGTGGTCTTCATACAAAGATGGGTTCGGTTCTGTCTGTAGCGATTACTGGCTAGGTAACAAGTACATCAACCTTATTGCAGACTCGGTGAGAACGTTGTTTGGCCAACTAATTTTTCTCTTTTTATTTTCAGGAAAATTTGCTTTTATTTTATTTTACGTTACTAATTTTTTCAACTTATATTCATTTTACCATTACCATTGCTGTTTAAAAAATAAATTGTCAAATGTTCTTGAAAAAATACAGATAATTAATAGTTAAAAGGGGTTCCAACATATTTGTTATTAAGACTATCTTGTTAGTATCTGTGGAAATGAAAAGAAAAGGCTTTTTTATGAAAAAACAAAAATGATCGCGAAAACCTCAGCTACACACAACCTTAGCACTCGATATGTGAGGATAAAGAGAATTGAGAGAAATCAAAATATTAAAGAATTTTACTGAAGAGTTTTTTTTTACCTCATTCCAATGTTTCATTCTGTTTGTTGTAAGAAAATACGTTCGAGCTTTCTAAGAAAATATTAGTTCTGTATGCAAGAGTCATTAGTTATGTATGCTAGAGTCATTATTTCGGTATGCAAAAGTCATTAGTTCTATATTTCAGAAAATTATTTCTGTATGCTAGTCATTATTTTTTTTTCAAGAGTCATTATTTCTGTATGCTAGAGTCATCAATTCTGTATGTCAGAGAATTATTTCTGTATGCTGGTCATTAGTTCTGTATGTCAGACACTTATTTCTGTATGCTAGAATCATGAGCTCCGAATGTCACAATAATAAGTTCTTTATGCGTCGTACCATTACTACTTGATACAATTTTTTTCCCCAATGCAGTGTAAATACGAACTGAGGGTGGACATGACTTACAAGAATAAACAGTACTACGCTTACTACAAATACTTTGAATTCGGAGACGAGGCGAGCCATTACGCCCTTCGTGTTAACCGTTACACCGGAGACGCCGGTAACGAGCTCTTCGTTTATGACCAAAAGAATTTCAGTACGCCGGACATGCATAACGACAAGTCGACGTATTACAACTGCGCTCTGAAATACACGGCCGGTTGGTGGTTCACTGGATGTGTTTATAACACTTTTCTAACCGGTGACTTTAATCGCACTGGCGTCTACTGGCAAAAGGTCACGGGAAAATACAACAATCTGGACATGGTGGAAATGAAAATACGTCAACGAGTGCAAAAAAAATGAAATTAATGAAGTAAAAAGTACATTTACATCTAATTAGTATTTTGGTGGTTGTTTATTAACTGACAAATTTATAAGAAATAAATATTTTAAAGCTATTAGTACATAATGTAAAGTAATCATTCAGTATGATGTGTCCGATTGTTATATAAACGTGATATTCAACTTCTATCTATCTATCTATCTATCTATCTATCTATCTATCTATCTATCTATCTATCTATCTATCTATCTATCTATCTATCTATCTATCTATCTATCTATCTATCTATCTATCTATCTATCTATCTATCTATCTATCTATCTATCTATCTATCTATCTATCTATCTATCTATCTATCTATCTTTCTATCTATCTATCTATCTATCTATCTATCTATCTATCTATCTATCTATCTATCTATCTAACTTTCTCTCTTTCTCTCTCTCATACTCTCTCACCCTCTCTCTCTCTCTCTCTCTCACTTTCTTTCTCTCTCTCTCACTCTCCCTCACCCTCTCTCTCTCTCACTTTCTCTCTCTCTCTCTCTCACTCTCTCACCCTCTCTCTCTCTCACCCTCTCACTCTCTCTCTCTCTCTTTCTGAAAACTACCAACAGAAAGCAGCGGAAATCAACAACCAAGTTTCTATGCCATTGATCCTCAAATATATTTAGACGGCCCCGTGTGACTGATAGGTAATAGGTATGTGACCTTTGAAAAGCCTTGAGGCCGATATAGATTTGACCATTCGTGCTCTTGGAAATCTATTAATTCTTTACAGAATGGAACTGTGAGAGTGGGTTAAATAGAAACAAAGTTTAACTTGAAATAAAATAAACATTTAAAAACACACAGAAAAAAAAAAAATAATTTTTTTAATTCTGTTAATACCTTCAGCGTCCTTCATCTTGTTTGAGTTTTAAAACAAGCCATAATCTATATAAGTAATAGCGGATTGGTTTCTGCGTTAAATCGAAAGTAAAGAATTAATACAACAGTAATAAAATACAATCATCGAAAAATCGGATCTGCCCGAAACCAAAAAAAAAGGGGGATGTAACTCTATGCAAATGTTTTGGAGGGTGCAACTAGTTAAAAACAAAATGTCATTTTTTTATAATATAAAATAGATGTCGCTTGACCGAGCCTCAGTAGTTTCAATGATTGGCCTGTAAAGAAATATAATTCTACGGAACACTACATAATGAAGACAAAGATCATTGAAGTTTTAAAAATTTACGATACAACTGAAAATGACGACCAGATCGATAATTATTATATATTATAGGTCGCCAACAACTGTGATGTCATTTTTGCGTTCTCTATAAAGTAATATTCTGTAACCAATCCAGTCATATCTAAGTGTATTAAGTGATCTGAAAAAAATCCCACGAGTCTATTCAATAAGATAGACTCGACAAGTGTGAAAGACTAGTGGGATAAACTAGTGAGATTAGACTAATGGGACAGACTAGTGGGATTAGACTAGTGGGATGGACTAGTGGAATAGACTAGTGGGGTAGACTAGTTGAATAGACGAATGGGATAGACTAGTGGGATAGACTAATGGGACATACTAGTGGGTTAGACTAGTGGGATTAGACTAGTGGAATAGACTAATGGGATAGACTAGTGGATTAGACTAATGGGACATACTAGTGGAATAGACTAGTGGGATTAGACTAGTGGAATAGAGAAATGGGATAGACTAATGGGACATACTAGTGTGATAAATTAGTGAATAAACTAGTGCGATAAATTAGTGGGATAGACTAGTGGGATTAGACTAGTGGGATAGACTACAGGGATATAAATATCAATAACGTCTCATTGGCTTTTATATTATTGAGAAAAATGCAAAGAAAAATACAAGTGTAGTTTTTTATGGCTGTATACCTTTATCTATCTATCTATCTATCTATCTATCTATCTATCTATCTATCTATCTATCTATCTATCTATCTATCTATCTATCTATCTATCTATCTATCTATCTATCTATCTATCTATCTATTTATCTATCTATCTATCCATCCATCCATCCATCCATCCATCCATCCATATCTATCTATCTATCTTCTATCTATCTATCTATCTATCTATCTATCTATCTATCTATCTATCTATCTATCTATCTATCTATCTATCTATCTATCTATCTATCTATCTATCTATCCATCCATCCATCTATCTATCTATCCATCCATCTATCTATCTATCTATCCATCTATCTATCTACCTATCTATCTATATATCTATCTATCTATCTATCTATCTATCTATCTATCTATCTATCTATCTATCTATCTATCTATCTATCTATCTATCCATCCATCCATCCATCTATCTATCTATCTATCTATCTATCTATCTATCCATCTATCTATCTATCTATCTATCCATCTATCTATCTATCTATCTATCTATCTATCTATCTATCTATCTATCTATTTATCTATCTATCTATCTATCTATCTATCTAATTACCTACCTGTTTCAGCAAGTGTCTCACAGCCAATTATTTCATCCAGCATATCCCAGCCCACAGCTCATCACACACTAATTGTCTTAAAATGTTTGTTGCCAGCAAGTGACAGCATTCTAAGACAGTAGTATCACGTCATTTTTGTACGGAACGGAAACATTATTGTGTGTGGCAGAAAGTTTACGGCTCAGTTGACTAAAATTGCCATTGGACAAGTAGACCTTATGGTCAATCCACCACTGTATCTTTATTTTTTCTAGATGAAGTAGTATTCTTTTCTACTTTGATCATATCTTATCTTTATTTTGTTGTATGTTCCATTTACTATTATAAATCATATAAACATGTCTGAGTAAAGTCTCATGTATTGGTACAATTTACAAGACTTAATTGTGTAACATTGCTTACACTTTGTCTGTATCGTAGTGTACGAGTTATATATAGAGTCTGATAAAACATTGTGCTTGAAAGATAATCAATGATACACTGTATACGCAGACATTTTCATAGATGTTTTGGGGCCTTAGTATATAGACTTCAAAATATAAATAATAAGGGGCCTCCGCAGACAAAAGAGCCCGTTGCTGCTCTCTTAAGGTTTGATTTGCAAGAACTAATAGTGAAAGTGGCAGCTTTGTCGTGGTGGTGGGGGGTGGGGTAGCTGGTAGCCCTCTTAGCCCATCTGTAAGTTCGGTCTTGGGTAGGCTTATAATACATGATACATGTTAATCTTTATTATTTAAATTTTGCAAAATAAATAAATACATACATATGTACGTTAACGAATAGCATGTCATAGGTTATGAAATAATTACGTAGATTTTGTTTTTCGTAAACTGCACATTGTTAATGAAGTAAAGCTTAAATAAATATTAGAAAAAAAAACGTTTAGTTAAATGCACTTCCAAGTTACCTGATTAGTTATCATAATCTAGTCTTCTAGATCTAAAATAAACCAGTAGTCTACTTGATTTAAAATAAATCCTTAGTCTATAGATTTAAAAATCTTAAATCACTAGCTCTTCTAAAGTTAGTTGTAATTCATCAGACTGCTCTCTATGTGAACTCTCTCAGTTTAGCTTAGATCTGAAACCCAATCTATTTGATTTAGTGTGTTCATCAAAATCTTGAAACAGTCACTACAGTGGTCTGCCAAAAAAAACATACGATTTACGAATTTTTCAACCTCTCCAAATAAAACATCCTGGTAGTAATCTAACGCCATACGCCCCCACATTCAAGCGTAATATTCCCTAAAAGATATCATACAGTATCTTTATCTGGCCCCCTTATCAATCTATGAATTTGTATTGAGATTTCACTGTATTTTTAATTGTCGAAAAATTAAAACCCAATAAAATGTTGACATTTGTTGCGTGAATGTTTTTATAATTAAAAACAAGCAAAAATCAAGCCTGTAAAAACATGACGTTTAAGAGCATTTGCATGTATAAATAAGGAGGGAAGTAAGTCATGTTTAATAACTGTTACAAAGATAAATCATGATTACACCCCTTTGTTTAGCTTATAATTTATATATAATATATAAACCCTTAATGAACCCTGAAGCCCGGCCCTGAGAGGTCCTATCGCGAAATGAACTTTTGATGTACACATAGAAGGCCAAGACCTGCAAAATGATATATACATTATGGGTCTAGGACTTATGGTTGTTGAGATCTAGGGTGATGACGGACAGACAGACAAAACGGGGACGATAGAAAAAAGAAAAAAAAAATGAAAAACAAAAACAATAAAGACAAATCTTTTTTTTTCGGTCCGACTTTTTGATAAAAATTTAAACATAAGAGAAGAGCACATTAACTAGCAATGACACATTAACTAGCAATGACACATTAACTATCCATGGCACATTAACTAGCTGTGGCACATTGACTAGCCAACACATTAGCTAGCCATGACACATTAGCTAGCCATGGCACACGCGGGTACAAAGTTTGAGAACCTTTGTAACAGATTATTTTACACAAAAAAACATTGAGGATTAAAAGGAAAGCTCATTTAAGATTTTAATTACACCTGGTCGCTCACAGTAAGCAGACAATACTTTACCGAATTACAGAAGTAGACCGTCTTCACTTAACACTGAAAATCATGATAAACTATCTACCTTTTGTGGCTGTCCTTCTTACACTCCTGACAGTTTATCTACCTGGTAATTATGAATTATCATTTAATAGAAGCTTGCATGGAAGAGAATCTGTCTCATTTAACGTAACTTTTAATCGCGACCAGACTGTATCATTTGATTGATCTATGATAGTATAGTTGTTGTCGTATGGAATACTTGCTAAATAATAAAACAAGTTGAGAAAATGAAATGTGGTGTAAAGTAAAACTACGCCGAGAAAAGTTTAGATGGTACATGTAAATATGTTACGGCCAATGTCATTTAGGTGGCCAATAGTATACATTGGTCAGCTCAAACATTGGCCGTAACACACACACACACACACACACATAATATATATAAATATATATATATATAAATATATATATATATATATATATATATATATATATATATATTATGTGTGTGTGTGCATTTTTCTAAAAAAAAATTTTCTGGTAAACATTTGTTTTCCAGGGCCATGCAGTTGTAGCATCACGGCAGAGTTCAATGACACCAACTGTCCTGAACCTATGGAGGTATGGCTGGTACTTGTCATTGGACAATGCCAATATTTTATTTACCATTGAGTCTATAATGATATCTTTTAAATTGGACCTTCTTGTAGGAAGCTCACCCGTGGACCAGACGTCCTGGGTTCGAAATACGGTGACTGGTCATGAAATTTAATTGATCCTGGTGAAGTTGATGTGTTTCGCCATCTTTAAATTGACATATAAAATTAACGTTTATCTAGTAGCGTACTATGAAGTACTTGTCATGCACATAGATCAAATAGGAAGGGAATCTATGGAAATAAAGGCCCCAGATCTTGGATGTGGGGGCAATTAGTAGGTATTTTTTTTTAAATTTCAAAGAAACTGGATGATGTGTGTAAGTAAACCAAATTAAAATCTCCATGGTGGCCGATTGTGCAATGGCCATGGAGGTACTATGGGAGACATAGGTTGGATTATCACCATGATCTGAAATATTACAATTTTTTGGGTGCAGTACCAAGAAGCGACTGATGTATGCAAAAAATTTTTAACGCATTTTTTATTCTTTATATCAAAGACTGTTATTTAAATTAAATATTTTGGGTGCTGAGCAAGACAAAGTGGGACGGATGGCCGAGTGGTGTAGATACTCGACTGTCCACCTAAGAATACTGGGCAGTCCCGTAGCCAAGGGTGCACTGGGGGCCCCCGCTTAAAAAACAAAAAAAGAGGAAAAAATAAAGAAAAAGTAAAGGTGCCCCCTTGCTGGGTATTGGTGCCCCCCTGCTTACTTTGACCTGGCTACGGGCCTGGTCCTGGGTTCGATCCTCGTGAGACCCATGACATTTTTCCAGGTGCAATTTGGTGCAAAGTCGTCCTACAAGTCCACCCAGCTTTATATAGGTACCTGACTTAAATTGGATAAGTAAAGGCGGCTGTACCTTGTGCTAACCAATGCTCGATTTAAGAAAAAACCAGTACCGGGGATGAACAAAATTTTCTGCAGAGCCGGGGATAAATGTCATCCCGGGCGGGGATGAAAAAAAAACTAAACCAGAGCCGGGGATGTCACTTCACAGTGCCGGGGATATCCCCGGCATCCCCAGCGGCGGCGAGATGCCAAATTTTTTTTGAGGATCTTAAATTTACAATCCACGGGCCAACAAGAAACTTATTTATTTTCATAGATAAAACCAGCAATAATATGAAAGAATGGGGGAATCATTTGTCTTAATTAACATAGTTCACGTTGGTTCAAACAAATTTGAAGCTTCACATTAATAGGATAAGCAATGAATTTTTTTTTAACAAAAAATGCACATTTTTCATTTATTCTCTGTTTGTTGAAATCAAATATTCCATTACTCATAATTATTTAATAATTATGTTCCATAACTAATTCTTTTGTTGGTTTGCCAGAAGGTACATGGCTGACAGAATGCCTTCCGTCTTTACACCACATTGTGACATACAACTTTGCATCAAAATATTGAAGTGGTGGACCATTAATTTTAATAAACAGCAGGTGTTTGATGGTTTCGACATCTAATGAATTGTGACATAAACAAACAGTTACCATCACTTTGTACATTGACAATAATGCACCCTCGCTATTCAACTATTTTTGTTAGATTTGTTTATAAACTTGTTGAAACAAAATAGGAGTCCCCGGGCCTAAAAATGAAAACTATGCAGTATGAATTGCAATGAATGACAGTACGAGAAGGCGCGGCTCCTGGGGCAAGCGATATACGCCCCCCCCCCTTCCACCGCCTACTATCTCCTGCCCTATATACTGGCCTATATACTGGCCTATCTCCTGCCCTATATACTGGCCTATATACTGGCCTATATACTGGCCTATATACTGGCCTATATACTGGCCTTCCCGAGGACCAATTCCTAGATCCGCCTAGTGTCAGCGTATTAACATCAGCATCATTAAGAGAAAAAATATATTTAGATTACACTATTTGGTTTAATTTTATAACATGTGACATATCTTATAGCTGTGAATCAGTCTTGAAAACTTATAATACACTGTTTACGAGCAAATGGTTTTACTCCAGTGTTACCATTAAACATAAATCTAGTGCGTGCAGAAAAAGACATTATTTTATAAATAGATCCAGCTACTTAGGTATTTTGATTTCAACTTCAAATTAAACTTATTAAAGTCGGATAATCTAAACTTGTAATAACACATTATTGCTACAGATGTACTGTAACAAATCACTTACACGCAGTAGACGTAGTATGAAGATCATCTGTTTGAGATTTCACTCCTTGAAATACAGTTGTTTGTTTGTAAAAGGAAACTTTTTGTTAACGTTTTTGCAAGACAGCTCTTTAGACATCTTAATTTAAAATTATAAAATAAAAATATTATTTTAAATCTTTGTCTGGATTTTTATACATAAAAAATTCCATTGACAACTTGCGCCTTACGACTTACGAGCGACGAATCAAAAGTGAACCTAAAATTAGAACCAAAGATTACAAAAAGATACTTCGAACTCTTACTGTACGTTTATTTCTATTGATTCGGTAGATAGAAACGCAGTACAAAATTATGAAGTTAAACTTTTAAAATTAAGCAGTACTCGCTCGACTTAAAAAAAAAAATCAGTGCTGGGGATGAAAAAAAAATTCC
>JAGDYQ010000157.1:2531311-2544050 GCA_021962125.1 Bulinus truncatus | reverse complement strand
GACAACTTTGACGGGGGGGGGAGGGCAAAAGTTTGATCCGGGTGGGGGGCAGAGCTGTTTTTATTGTTGAAAATTGGTCTTAGAACAAAAAATATTTCGATAATTTACCTAAACTTGTGGTAACGGTATCCCCCCCTCCTAAATCCGCCCCTACAGGCATGGGCGTCGCTAGGAATTTTTCCAGGGGGGGGGGCGAACATTTTCCCAGGGGGGGGCAAATAACAACTTTATGAAATTTTTTTCAATGTAAGGGGGGTGGGAGCAAATGCCCCCTCTTATATGACATTTTTTCAAAATGTACTTGGGGGGGGCAAATGCCCCCTTGCCCCATGAATACGCCCATGCCTGCAGGCACAGGAAACGTCAACGTGAGCCCTTTTGATATGCCTCAGGCTCATACGACTTAGTTGTGGGCAGGGTCGGAGTGGGAGGGCCCAGTTTTGTAAAGTTTAAGAAAATGTAGTACATTGGTCAACGGTGGGCCTTAATAATGTTTTTGCCTAAAAGTAAAGTTCCCTTAGCCTTAACGGGCCATCGGGGCAGATGAAGTGTAGAATTCATCTGTTTCTGCTTCCTCGACATATGAAGGGATTGTGTGGTTAGCACAACGCCCAGCCGCCTTTACTTCCCGACTTAAGTCAGGTACCCATTTAAAGCTGGGTGGACTTGTGGGACGACTTTGTACCAAATTTCACCTGGAGCCTCACCGAGGATCGAACCCAGGACTCGCAGATCGACAGTCGAGTATCTACACCACTCGGCCATCCGTCCCACCGTTTTCGCCTAGGTCCCCACCAAATGTACCTTTGATATGCCCCCAATAACAAAGGAACGGTTCCAGTGGCCACAATACACGGCATAGTTCCTAGCACGTGAACAGAATTATAAATTATAATTATAAATACTACGCATAAAACACGATTGGCATTTGAAGTAACATTTAGTTTTAGCGCTTCAATAAAAAATCTTCCTTGACATCCTGGGCTATGGTATGGAGAGAAGTTAGAAAACTAAGGAAGGCGCCTTTCATGCCCCCTTCTCCCTTTTACCAGTCCAAATTTTTTATCAAGTAGGGGCCATGGCTTGTATATTGCCTATTCCCCCCCCCCCCCACCCTTCCTACCACAAACACCTCTGTCTCTGCCTAGCATTCTGAAAACAAACGCATAACTGCTCTTTTCAGCGACTACTCCTTCCCCCTTCCATTATCCACTCAAGTCCCAGTTAGGTCCCGTGCCTTGCTGAAGTTACCTTCTAGTCAGCCCCGTAGCCTAGGGGGGCACTGGGGGAGCCGTGCCCCCCACCCGCTAGTGTGGAGTTCCCCACCCCCCCGCTTAAAAAAAAGAAAAAGAGGAAAAAATAAAGAAAAAGTAACTAAAATGAGAAAAACTGCCCCCCCCTTGCTGGGTATTGGTGCCCCCCCCAACTGCTAACTTTGACCTGGCTACGGGCCTGCTTCCAGTATTTTCACAATGCACGCCCTAAACATTTTTTTCCTCAGAAATTTATAAACGGATGACACGAAATTTGAATGATATAAGTGGGGGGAAGGGGGGGTGAACATTCGTATGGCAGAATGCAGATGTTAGAGTATTTTAAAGTTATCATGCTAAAGAGAGAAAAAAAAAGACTGAACATAAATGAATTTTTTTTATTTTCTTGAGTGGAAAAAAAAAATGACCAGAATTAAAAAAAAAAAACTTTGCCGTATGACGAATAAATAAAAGCAACAATATTGAAAACACATCGAATTTAATTAAGCTGTTCACCCCTTGGACGATTTTAATTTGAGATCGTCCTTTATAATACTTATTATCATTGTTTAAATAAAAGAACATATCCGCGTTCAAGGTGTAAATATTTTGTTTGATTATTCAGTACTAAATTGTACTAATGGATGTTTAAATATGGCGTCCTTTATAATACTTATTATCATTGTTTAAATAAAAGAACATATCCGCGTTCAAGGTGTAAATATTTTGTTTGATTATTCAGTACTAAATTGTACTAATGGATGTTTAAATATGGCGATCTAGATCAGTGATGCTAAACCTTTTTTTTTCTTTTCTGTGGGCCATTATTGTCTGCCAAAAACATTTGGAGGGCCAAAAATATAATTTTTATATATGTATGTATTTAATGAGACAGTTATTAGATCAACGATAAAGTAAACACTATTAACTAATTCTCAATTTTTAACACAACATTTTAAAGAAAACTATGTGGAAAACATGTATTAAAGTATATATTTTTGAGTTATAGGATGATTACTTGTGATTTTTTATCTTTTATCGATATATGTTGGAAGTATCGGAAGTTTTTTTTTAACATGGCAATTAAACATTTATATTAATATTTTGAATGTTCTTATTGAAGTACCTAATTTTACATAGAGCCCAAAACATAGAAAACGTAACAAAGAAAATACATCCTTTTAAAATGGATTTCAATTTTAACTATAGCTCAATGAGTGCACTTTTTAAAATCTTAAGGGCCAAATGTGATGTTATTTTTTAAACTTGTGGGGCCAAAAAATTATCATAAAGGCCCAAATTTGGCCCGCGGGCCAGTTTTTTAGCATCGCTGATCTAGATAATGGTTGTAAAAAGATGATTTGCTATGTTTTGTTTATAAACAAGTGGTTGTATAAAACATCAACAAAAGAACCAATCATATAGTGCTAAAATAAATATGTTAAAAAGCGATATTATCCCGATTAAGAATCTCCAAATCTTTTTATTTAATTGCAGCCATCATGAAAAGTTATATTACAAAAAATAAAAAGTAATTTTTGTTACAGTTTCAAGGTTAGTTGTGAAGGCGGCAGTAAAAAAAAAGTTCTAGTCAATTTTCAGACTAAAACAGTTTATTGCAGTTATGAAAAAAAAGCGGAAGTAAAGGCGACTGGGATTGATGCTAGCCACACAATCCCTTTCAATGGAAGTAAAGGCAGAGGGGGCCAGACAGAACGCAGGCGGGGCCCGGCCCCCAGGCCCCCCGCACGCTACGGGCCTGATAATGGGTCACCTCTTGTCACAGACAGGTTCACTCTAGACATTATAAAATAAAGGTAGGCGTGGTCGACGGTCAAAAATTGTGTTTATTGATGAACATAATAGAATGAAAGGAATACAAATGAATATATATATAATCCAGTGAAGTAATATAAATTAGGCCAACACACTAAACTTTAAGTTCAAATATCCAGACTCTGAATTCACAACATATTATCCCCATATGAAAATATCACACTCCACATTAGAAGTAAAGGTAGGTCCTCTCACCTCGAGAGACCATGTACACATGCAATTTCTCATTCTTCCCCTTTCTCCACCTGGACATTCACTCACTTCAATCTCACTATTTATTTCACAAACACACTGAGTTCATGCATAGCTCAGTCACACACACAACACACAAAACACATCCATGACACCTCTGATGGCGCTTATCCATAAAGTCATTTCATAGCAGCCATTAGCAGGTAACTGTAACCTACGTAGCCTATTAAGCAGGGGGCCGTTGACATTTGTTCGGGTCAGAACCAGCCGTAGGCTGATTTGACGTGTTGCTCAAAATTAAGCCCCGCGCCTGGCAGGGGTCCCCACAGTTTAGATTTATATTAATAGTAATAATTGTTATTGTTAAAAGAATTAAAAGAGAGGCCTCGCAAACATCCGTTAAATTGAGCCCGCAATTCGTAAGGCCGGCCCTGGTTCGGATTCCCCCACCACTTCCAATTACGGCGGCCTCGTTACAAGGAAAGCCAGTATCTGTGAAATAAACGGTACGATGACAAAGGTAATTGATAGTAACTGGTACTCGCACTTCACACCAAAGTTACTTAGAAGTAAGTAGCTACTAGATCAACAACAATCTGGCTTCCAATACTGGAAACACACAAATATGGCTTACAATTATGTGGTCACTGGATCCACACACTAAGGTGGCTTACTATTTTGCGGCTATTGAATCCACACCAATTTTGCTTACCATTATCACAATCTCGCCTTTCGGGCTGTTGCGATGGTCGTTGTCTGTGGGTAATCTAGTTCTGAACTGGATACGTGAGGTCAATAATTTATATTTGCATACAGCCACGTGACGAATACATACAGGACGACTCAAGTCGGGTGCAATTAACACCACTTAGACTTTATTCAAAGCAGATACATATAATCATATAGTTCTAAAAAGAACTATTAGCTGGGCCGCTAAGTTACAATATGCAAATCATAAGTATACAAATAACTCTAAAGGAAGTTTAGAGTCGGGAGTCTAAAACAGACTCGTATGACGTGGACCCCTCGGAGTGGGGGAATGCGCCCAGTCCAGTCCCCGCAAGGGGATGTACTGCTCCCCGATTACTAAAACTCATCTCCATTTATACAGTTGAAATATACTCTGAAAACATACATCAACGTCATGTCAGGTCCAGGTGTCCCGACCAACGGTACCATATGATAAGGCGCAACGTTCTGTTATCATTTAGCCTGGTCCGAGGAATTAATCTCATGGGGGGGGGGGTGAAAGATGGATGCCCGGCGGAGACGTGTGCATCTTCACGGGCGATTGGTTTTACTAACAAGTCTGTGCGTGTCAGCCCACGTCCGTACATTCTATTGGGAGAAGGAGGGGGGTGTAGAGATAAACAAGGAGGCTGTGGTGGGGACAATGAGAAGGGGGAGGGGGGGGTTGATATAACACGGGAAAGAAAAGGGGGTGGGGGTTGATATAACACGGGAAGAAAAGGGGGTGGGGGTTGAACGCGGGAAGAAAAGGGGGTGGGGGTTGAACGCGGGAAGAAAAGGGGGTGGGGGTTGATATAACACGGGAAGAAAAGGGGGTGGGGGTTGATATAACACGGGAAGAAAAGGGGGTGGGGGTTGAACGCGGGAAGAAAAGGGGGTGGGGGTTGAACGCGGGAAGAAAAGGGGGTGGGGGTTGAACGCGGGAAGGAAAAAGAAGGGGTGGGGGTTGAACGCGGGAAAGAGAAAGGGGGTGGGGGGGTTGAACGCGGGAAGAAAAGGGGGTGGGGGTTGATATAACACGGGAAGAAAAGGGGGTGGGGGTTGATATAACACGGGAAGAAAAGGGGGTGGGGGTTGATATAACACGGGAAGAAAAGGGGGTGGGGGTTGATATAACACGGGAAGAAAAGGGGGTGGGGGTTGATATAACACAGGAAGAAAAGGGGGTGGGGGTTGATATAACACGGGAAGAAAAGGGGGTGGGGGTTGAACGCGGGAAGATGTCTTAATATAGTTTGTAACAACCATCACTTGTCAACTGAATCCACACCAATGTGGCTTGCTATCGAGTGGCTAACGGATCCTCACAAATGTGACTTACAATCATGTTGCTAATGGATCTGCGCAGTCATTGTTAAGCCCCTCGTGCTGTTGCTCTATTCTCTAAAGATATGTGGACGCCACTAGGCAGGCCCGTAGCGTGTGGGGAGGCCGGGTCCCCCTGCGTTTTGTCTAGCCCCCTCTGCTTATTTGCTCTACTTAGTAAAATGTAATACCTGCCCCCTTGCTATTGCCCGGCCCCTGCTGTAGAATGTCTGGCCCCTGCTGTAGACTTTTCACGCTACGGTGCTGGCTGGTATTGATGCTAGCCACACAATCCCTTTCAATGAAAGTAAAGGCGGCTGGGATTGATGCTAGCCTCACAATCCCTTTCAATGGAAGTAAAGGCAGCTGGGATTGATGCTAGCCACACAATATCCTTTCAATGGAAGTAAAGGCGGCTGGGATTGATGCTAGCTACACAATCCCTTACAATGGAAGTAAAGGCGGCTGGGATTGATGCTAGCCACACAATCCATTACAATGGAAGTAAAGGCGGCTGGTATTGATGCTAGCCATACAATCACTTTTAATGGAAGTAAAGGCGGCTGGGATTGATGCTAGCCACACAATCCCTTTCAATGCCGATGCTACAGAAACAGATGAATTATATATTTCATTTACACCGATGGCTGTTCAGGGCTCCCCGCCGTCTTTACTCGACCAACTTCTAGTCAGGTACCCATTTAAAGCTGAGTGAGCATGAGAGACTTCGCACCAACTTTCACCAGGACCTGAAAAAAAAAATCCCGTTCCCACTGAGGTTCAAACCCGGGACCTTTCCGGTCGAATGTCGAGCGCTTTACACCGCACGACAACCCGGCCCCAAGCTATAGGCAGATATTTTGCAAAAACATCGAATGCCGACTCTGATATTAACAATAACAGGGGACGAATAGTTGTGTAGTGAAGCGTATGACTGTCGACCTGAGGATCACTGGTTTGATCTCCGGGGGAGGAGGAGATATACAATGAGTATTTCAGGTCATGGTTGAATTCCCAGCTATACCTCCCATGGTGACCCATAGGCCTCTACACTATCGGCCTTGGAGGGAATGAAGGTTGGGCACTAGCTTAAAATACTACTTATAGCTTCAAATACTTCATATAGCTTCAAATACTTCATATAGCTTCAAATACTACATATAGTTTCAAATGCTACATGTAGTATTTTACAACTATATAAAGTATTTGAAGCTATATGAAAGTATTTGAAGCTATAAAGTAGTATTTTAAGCTAGTGCCCAACCTTCATTTCCCTCAAGGCCGGCTAGTTTAACAAAACTATGGGTTAAAATGGAAGGTTTAAATGGGATTAAACCATGACCTGAAATACTCATTGCTATATCTCCTCCTCCCCCGGAGATCAAACCAGTGATCCTCAGGTCGACAGTCGCTACGCTTCACTTCAACTGAAGTTAAAAGTAAATGAAATATCAGAGTCGGCATTCGATGTTTTTGCAAAATTTTTGCAAATAGCTGGGGCCGGAATTTCAAGTAATACCCTCGACGGCAGACGAAATTTTTTTTCAGATCCTGAGTGAAAGGTGTGCACCCATGCTCACTCAGCAAAAAATTAGTGCCTAATTAGAAGTTGGTCAAGTAAAGATTAATGAAATAGCATAATTCATCTGTTTCTCTTGGCATCGGCGACCGAAGGAGGTTTATCAATCCCAGCCATCTTGCTACTCCATTAAAGCGTGATTGTATTGGCCCAGCATCAATACCAGCCGCCTTTTTCCGATTGTAGTGGGATGTGAATCCCGGCCGCCTTGCACTTCCATTGTAGTATATGTAGAAGCATCAATCCGGCCCGCCGCCTCCCGTTGGAGGATGTGGCGGGCGGCCGTCAATCCCCTTTACTTCCGTGAAAGGGATTGTGACGAGGCGGCCGTAATCCCCCAGCCAAACCTTTCGATGAGGGATTATTGGCCCGCCCCGGGAGTACCGGCCAGCACCGTAGCCGGGAGGGTCCCGGCGGGGCCGGGACGTACAGCGGGGGCGGACCCCGTAACCCGGGGCAGGTGTTACATTTTACTAAATTAAACAAATAAGCGGAGGGCTGGGCGCGCACAGGGGTCCCGACCCCCGCGCGCTACGGGCCCCTTTGCCCCCCCGTCACCCCGTGTCCCGGAGAATGGATCCCACAAGGCTTTGAGGGAGCCCGGGCTGCGCGGTCCGGCGACATGGTTTCGGCCCGTAAGAGGAGTCCGTTAACCACTCAGACTGGGAAGCCACGTGTGGACCCGGTTGACGGGTGATGGTTGACGCGAACTTTATTTTTTTGGGCGCCTTTTCTCCCCGCCCCGTATCGGGGCCCCCCCCCCCCCCCCCCACATTATAATCGGCCCCCCACCCCTTTTCTTCCCGTGTTATATCAGCCCCCACCCCCTTTTTCTTCCCGTGTTATATCAACCCCCACCCCCTTTTTCTTCCCGTGTTATATCAGCCCCCACCCCTTTTCTTCCCGTGTTATATCGGCCCCCGCCCCTTCCCGCCCCCTCAGCCCCCGCCCCTTTCTTCCGCGTTCAGCCCCCACCCCGGCTTCCGCGTTCCCGGCCCCCCGCCCCCCTTTTCTTCCCGCGTTCCCCCCCCTTTTTTTTAACACAACAGCCCCCGCCCCCTTTTCTTCCCGTGTTATATCAACCCCACCCCCTTTTCTTCCCGTGGTATATCCAACCCCCACCCCCTTTTTCTTCCGCGTTCAACCCCACCCCCTTTTCTTCCCGCGTTCAACCCCCACCCCCTTTTCTTCCCGTGTTATATCAACCCCCACCCCCTTTTCTTCCCGTGTTATATCAACCCCCCCTCCCCCTTTCTCCTTTTCCCCCACCACAGCCTCCTTGTTTATCTCTACACCCCCCTCCTTCTCCCAATAGAATGTACGGACATGGGCTGACACGCACAGACTTGTTAGTAAAACCAATCGCCCGTGAAGATGACCACGTCTCCGCCGGGCATCCATCTTTCACCCCCCACTGAGATTAATTCCTCGGACCAGGCTAAATGATAACAGAACGTTGCGCCTTATCATATGGTACCGTTGGTCGGGACACCTGGACCTGACATGACGTTGATGTATGTTTTCAGAGTATATTTCAACTGTATAAATGGAGATGAGTTTTAGTAATCAGAGGGAGCAGTACATCCCCTTGCGGGACTGGACTGGGCGCATTCCCCACTCCGAGGGGTCCACGTCATACGAGTCTGTTTTAGACTCCCGACTCTAAACTTCCTTTAGAGTTATTTGTATACTTATGATTTGCATATTGTAACTTAGCGGCCCAGCTAATAGTTCTTTTTAGAACTATATGATTATATGTATCTGCTTTGAATAAAGTCTAAGTGGTGTTAATTGCACCCGACTTGAGTCGTCCTGTATGTATTCGTCACGTGGCTGTATGCAAATATAAATTATTGACCTCACGTATCCAGTTCAGAACTAGATTACCCACAGACAACGACCATCGCAACAGCCCGAAAGGCGAGATTGTGATAATGGTAAGCAAAATTGGTGTGGATTCAATAGCCGCAAAATAGTAAGCCACCTTAGTGTGTGGATCCAGTGACCACATAATTGTAAGCCATATTTGTGTGTTTCCAGTATTGGAAGCCAGATTGTTGTTGATCTAGTAGCTACTTACTTCTAAGTAACTTTGGTGTGAAGTGCGAGTACCAGTTACTATCAATTACCTTTGTCATCGTACCGTTTATTTCACAGATACTGGCTTTCCTTGTAACGAGGCCGCCGTAATTGGAAGTGGTGGGGGAATCCGAACCAGGGCCGGCCTTACGAATTGCGGGCTCAATTTAACGGATGTTTGCGAGGCCTCTCTTTTAATTCTTTTAACAATAACAATTATTACTATTAATATAAATCTAAACTGTGGGGACCCCTGCCAGGCGCGGGGCTTAATTTTGAGCAACACGTCAAATCAGCCTACGGCTGGTTCTGACCCAAACAAATGTCAACGACCCCTGCTTAATAGGCTACGTAGAAAAGTTACCAGTTTACCCCTGCTATGAAATGACTTTATGGATAAGCGCCATCAGAGGTGTCATGGATGTGTTTTGTGTGTTGTGTGTGTGACTGAGCTATGCATGAACTCAGTGTGTTTGTGAAATAAATAGTGAGATTGAAGTGAGTGAATGTCCAGGTGGAGAAAGGGGAAGAATGAGAAATTGTGGCAGTGTACACAGGTCTCTCGAGGTGAGAGGACCTACCTTTACTTCTAATGTGGAGTGTGATATTTTCATATGGGGATAATATGTTGTGAATTCAGAGTCTGGATATTTGAACTTAAAGTTTAGTGTGTTGGCCTAATTTATATTACTTCACTGGATTATATATATATTCATTTGTATTCCCTTTCATTCTATTATATTCCCAATAAATAAGTACAATTTTTGACCGTCGACCACGCCTACCTTTATTTTATAATGTCTAGAGTGAACCTGTCTGTGACAAGAGGTGACCCATTATCAGGCCCGTAGCGTGCGGGGGGCCTGGGGGCCGGGCCCCGCCTGCGTTCTGTCTGGCCCCCTCTGCCTTTACTTCCATTGAAAGGGATTGTGTGGCTAGCATCAATCCCAGTCGCCTTTACTTCCGCTTTTTTTTCATAACTGCAATAAACTGTTTTAGTCTGAAAATTGACTAGAACTTTTTCATGCACTGTACCCTTCTGGCAACTAACCTTGAAACTGTAACAAAAATTACTTTTTATTTTTGTAATATAACTTTTCATGATGAAAGCACGCAATTAAATAAAAAAGATTTGGAGGTTCTTAATCGGGATAATATCGCTTTTTAACATATTTATTTTAGCACTATATGATTGGTTCTTTTGTTGATGTTTTATACAACCACTTGTTTATAAACAAAACATAGCAAATCATCTTTTTACAACCATTATCTAGATCAGCGATGCTAAAAAGCTGGCCCGCGGGCCAGAATTTAGAGCCTTTATGATAATTTTTGGCCCCACAAGTTTAAAAAATAACATCACATTTGGCCCTTAAGATTTTAAAAAGTGCACTCATTGAGCTATAGTTAAAATTGAAATCCATTTTAAAAGGATGTATTTTTCTTTGTTACGTTTTCTATGTTTTGGGCTCTATGTAAAGTGGAAATTAGGTACTTCAATAAGAACAGTCAAAATATTAATATAAATGTTTAATTGCCATGTTAAAAAAAAACTTCCGATACTTCCAACATATATCGATAAAAGATAAAAAATCACAAGTAATCATCCTATAACTCAAAAATATATACTTTAATACATGTTTTCCACTTAGTTTTTCTTTAAAATGTTGTGTTAAAAATTGAGGAATTAGTTAATAGTGTTTACTTTATCGTTGATCCTAATAACTGTCTCATTAAATACATACATATATAAAAATTATATTTTTGGCCCTCCAAATGTTTTGGCAGACAATAATGGCCCACAGAAGAAAGAAAAAAAGGTTTAGCATCCACTGATCTAGATCGCCATATTTAAACATCCATTAGTACAATTTAGTACTGAATAATCAAACAAAATATTTTTACCTTGAACGCGGATATGATCTTTTATTTAAACAATGATAATAAGTATTATAAAGGACGCCATATTTAAACATCCATTAGTACAATTTAGTACTGAATAATCAAACAAAATATTTACACCTTGGACACCCGGATAATTTCTTTTATTTAAACAATGATAATAAGTATTATAAAGGACGATCTCAAATTAAAATCGTGGTAGGGGTGAACAGCTTAATTAAATTCGATGTGTTTTCAATATTGTTGCTTTTATTTATTCGTCATACAGCAAAGTTTTTTTTTTAATTCTGGTCATTTTTTTCCCTCAAGAAAATAAAAAAATTCATTTATGTTAGTCTTTTTTTCTCTCTTTAACATGATAACTTTAAAAAATACTCTAACATCTGCATTCTGCCATGCGAATGTTCACCCCCTTCCCCCACTTATATCATTCAAATTTCATGTCATCCAATTTCTTTATGAATTTTTGAGGAAAAAAATGTTTAGGCGACGCATTATGAAAATACTGGAAGCAGAGCTTGTAATGCTAGGTCAAGGTGCTTTAGCAGTTGGGGGGCACCAGTACCCAGCAAAGGGGGGCAGTTTTTCTCATTTGAATTTGCTTTTTCTTTATTTTTCCCTCCTTTTTCTTTTTAAGCGGGGAGGTGGGGAACTCCGCACACACTAGCGAGTTGGGGGCACGGCCCCCAGTGCCCCACAGGCTACAGGGCTGACTAGAAGGTAACTTCAGCAAGGCACGGGACCTAACTGGGACTTGAGTGGATAATGGAAGGGGGAAGGAGTAGTCGCTGGAAAGAGCAGTTATGCGTTTGTTTTGTGAATGCTAGGCAGAGACAGAGGTGTTTGTGGTAGGAAGGGTGGGGGGGGGGAATAGGCAATATACAAGCCATGGGCCCTACTTGATAAAAGTTTGGACTGGTAAAAGAGGAGAAGGGGGCATGAAGAGCGCCTTCTTAGTTTTCTAACTCTCTCCATACCACTTAGCCAAGGGATGGCAAGGAAGATTTTTTATTGAAGCGCTAAAACTAAAAGTTACTTCAAATGCCAATTGTGTTTTATGCGTAGTATTTATAATTATAATTTATAATTCTGTTCACGTGCTAGGAACTATGCCGTGTATTGGCCTGGAACCGTTCCTTTGTTGGGGGGGGGGGGGGGGGGCATAGTCAAAGGTACATTTGGTGGGGACCTAGGCGAAAACGGTGGGACGGATGGCCGAGTGGTGTAGATACTCGACTGTCGTTCCCTTGTCCTGGGTTCGATCCTCAAAGAGGCTCCAGGTGAAATTTGGTACAAAGTCGTCCCTGATCCCACCCAGCTTTAAATGGGTACCTGACTTAAGTCGGGGAAGTAAGAGCGGCTGGGCGTTGTGCTAACCACACAATCCTTCATATGTCGAGGTTTTAGAAACAGATGAATTCTACACTTCCTCTGCCCCGATGGCCCGTTAAGGCTAAGGGAACTTTACTTTTTTAGGCAAAAACACGGTTAAGGCCCACCGTTGACCAATGTACTACATTTTCTTAAACTTTACAAAACTGGGCCCTCCCACTCCGACCCTGCCCACAACTAAGTCGTATGAGCCCGAGACCCATCAAAAGGGCTCACGTTGACGTTTCCCTGTGCCTGCAGGCATGGGCGTATTCATGGGGGGGGGGGGGCAAGGGGGGCATTTGGCCCCCTGGATTTTGGAAAAATGTCATATAAGAAAGGGCATTTGCTCCCACCCCCCTTACGATGGAAAAAATTTCATAAAGTTGTTGTTGCCCCCCCGGAAAATGTTCGCCCCCCTGGAAAAATTCCTAGCGACGCCCATGCCTGTAGGGGCGGATTTAGGAGGGGG
>JAGDYQ010000157.1:2341288-2530811 GCA_021962125.1 Bulinus truncatus | reverse complement strand
TTAATTACATTTTCAACCTATGCCCATTAGTGTAATTTAACTCTTAAGTAACAAAAATGTCAACATAAAATGTAAATTTTAGAGTGGTGAACAGTCAGAGTACATTATCTAAACATTCTCTACACCGAAACAGCACAGATGGCAGACTTCTTTGTAGTTTGTGTAGGGTGCTGTTGGATTTTTCTGTTGGATTCAACAACTTACAAAATAAATTGCTTTTCTTCCTCGTTTTTTGTCAGCAGTCTATTATATTTCTCAAAAAGTTTAACTTCACGTTCTGCAGTATCATTGACCAACGCAAGTCGTTAATGCGCTGCTTACCCTTCTGGTAGTCAATATTATCATTTCACTGTTCTGGAGGAAGAACTAGAAAGGAGTTGCCTATGTGTAGCTTTGTAAGAGGTTCTGTGAACGCCTTGTGGAAAAGTGACCCAAGCTGACGCCTTCATTTTGGAGCGATGATGGATCACCTCGAACATGTCGCTCACTAGGTTCTAGTCCAAAACCTGTTATTGTTTTCTGTTTCTCAATAGGTGACATTTCATTGGAAAACAATTCTAGGCTGACAGTCTCATCAGACAGATACCACATGTGATTCTAGAGAATTTTTCGTGCTGCAATACTGATGTCGTGATCAACAGACTGATATTGCTGCAGGTCCTTCCTGAGCAAAAGATCTCCTCTAGGTGCTTCCGCTGCACAGTGTGCTTGAATCCAGGACTTTGTGTACAACAAGGTTCCAAACTGTACAAACCGTTTGAGTTGGCTCTCTTTCTTGGATGTAAGACTGAAACTTTCTCTCTGATGACGAAAGATGTAAATTTTGATGGCATAGATCAGCTTAGCCATCCACCTAGCATCATGTACAGGGCCTGCTGCTCTCCAGTGAATGGTTTTTGGTGGATCTCCTAAGATGATCATTGTCAGTTCAATAAGTTCTTCTCTGACCTGGGACTTCAAGTCAACGAAATTTGTCAGGAAGCTCACCATGTTTTCTCGGAAAAAATCTGTACTTGAAGGCAGTTCCAACTTATTATAGTTGTCAAGCTTTATGCGTCCCTGTAAGGACAGTGAAAATAGATAGATAGACATAGATAGATAGTCATATTGTTAGATAGATAGACAGATAGATTGAGTGATAGATTGATAGACAGATAATTAAGTAGACAAACGAATTGCACGGACAGTGAAAATAGGTCAGGGCTGATGATTAATAGCAGCAGCGTGTAGAGTTAGGTGTTACGTAATTAGACAGGTGGGAAGACGAAGGCGGGGCGAAAGGGACAGCGTTGGTCAGTTGTAGGGACGCGGAGATATACAGGTCACGACAGAAAGAGAGGGGGGCAGTGTAGTTTTTGTTAAGTTTGAAGAAGGTAGTTAATTAGGAAGAAACGAAGGGATGAGTAGGAACAGTAGTATTGTATTGACGGAACGACAATTGATGTAGTTAGTAATTTATTGTGTAGAATTGATTTAATATTTGATGTTCACTCTTGGATATAAGTACTTTAGATCATTCAATAAAGTGATTTTAATTAATAAAACGGAGTTTGTGAATTTGCATTAATGGTGTGTAAAGAAAGAAAAGGAAAGAAAGTAATTAAATAGAAAGAAGATAAAACAACACCATCGAGATATCTGAAACCAACCATTAGCATCCCTGACAGTCCCCAAACTTCTTTAAATCTTTTGAAGATAGGTATGTTTGGTGAGTTAGAGGAACCGCAACACAAACTGAAGCTCATAGCCTGGATGCTTTCTACCAGTGGCCACTGTTCTAACTGACCATAAATAGAATCAGCAGCATACTGTCCTGTCTCTGATTTTAGTTTAGGGACACCTGGTAATTTTTCACTGCCATCACCAGAAACCTGCACCAGCAAGCGGTCAATTTCTCCAAGACCCAGGATTTCAGGTAAGATTTTTCCATCCCAGTGTAGAACTACTGGATAGTCAGGCTTGAATCAAACCTTTATATCTGCTGCTTGTTTACACCTGACTTTCTTTCTGGCTCTTTGCATGGTACTTCTTGAAACTGTCAATGATGAAGGATCATGTCCCAGTGCTGCAGCAATAGGAATTTTCAATCGCATAGCTTCACGATCAGACGTTTGGTTGCGATCCAAGGCACTGGTGACATGCTTAGTGAACAAGGAAGTATGATACCCAATCTGTGTCTTGTCTGTCCGTTTTTTAGTTGAACTTGAACGGTTCATATTAATCTAGAACTTCAAATTTATGGGATGATTCACAGCTCTCTGTTTCATTTTCACCTGATTCACCTTCTATAGTTTGTTGCTGTCGTTTTTCGAAAAAATTGAGTAAAATGCCGTAAAAGGTAAAACAACGAGGCCTTTGAGCATCCCCTTCTACTTGGAATTTAGTTGTAAAATTTTAACAGTATACTAACTAAGGCAAAAGGAACTTTAAAAAAGGGCACCCCGGTATGTGTCACGCAGTTGGATTTTTTGGGCCACCCTATTGCATGGGTCCAGTAGATATGGTGCTAGCTCGGAAAGAACAAATGTCTCATAAAAGGTGCTTAGAGCAAGAATATCGTAAGGAAAAGGAGGCTAAGCGAAAGCAACATGAGGCAAAGATGATGGAGTTTAGTGCAAGCATTGACAGTGATACAGAGGCTAAGAGCTCCGATGGTTATGATCCCTGATGAACTCCACGAAGCACCTGAAGTATCTACTAAACCAGTGAGTATTTGTGGATCGGACGGTCAGTAACACTGGCATAAATGCAGGTGCCAGCATTCTTCTGGAGAAGAAACTTGGCAGAGAATTGATCAGCTTAACATGCAGGTGCCACATAATGAAACTCATTGTGGCAAAAGTGTTTGATCTAGTTTACCAAATATCATGTTATTCCAGAGATTGGCACATCGATGTATGCAAGTTGAATGGATGTAGATTATATTGCAGTGGTTCTCAATCCAGTTTGGAAAGAAATCGTTCACTTCATTCAGCATCAGCTAACAGTGTTTCAGCACAGTGATGATTATCGTGAGCTTCTGCAACTGTCACTTCTTTTTTAGGTGCAGCTTGTGATGCAGATGAAAAGATTCTGGCTCCTGGAGCTTATAACTGGGCCCGGTGGATGGCAAAACTGATCTAAAGCCTTAAGATTTTCATTTTACGTTCTCAGTTCCAGCTTACTGCACGTGATTTGTCATCTCTGGGTCACTTCAACACCTTCATAATTAAGGTCTACCTGAATTCGTGGTTTGCATCACCATGTGCTACATCTGCTCCCCGTAGAGTTTTGCTGCAACTTCAACATTTGGAGAACTACAGGAAAACAAATGACACCGCCGCCAAAGCAGCAATAAAATCATTCTCTGGACACTTGTGGTACTTAAATTAAATTCTGGTAGGTTTTGCATTTTTTGACAATAATGTTTCATCTGAAATGAAGTTAGTCATGGTTGCAGCAATTAACAAGTTAACAACAGATCATCATTGCAGAATAGCCTTCTGACCAACACTACAGCAAAATACACTTTCTAGTTTTGTATCGCAACACACCAGGAAACTTTTCACAGTTTTAAACATACCACAAGATTTTCTGACCACGAATCCAGATATATGGGTCACTGATAACAACTACATTGTTGGCTAGAAGAAAATTGCGAGTTTGAAAGTCGTCAATGATGCAGCCGAGCGTGGAGTGGCCCTGAGTCAATCATTCAATGGAATACTAACCAATCAAGAGAAACAGAAACAGTTTTGGTTACAAGTAGTAAAGAAACACTGTCGTGACTTTCCTAATGCTAACATGTCCACCCTAACTGTCCCAGCCGCAGCTAGAATATCACTACTTGAACTTAAAGACATGTTATTAGTAAATAGTTATCTTTCAGTCTGAACTATGTTGAATTAAGCTATTATTTATTAGCTTAAGTTTCTGAAAGTTACTATTCTGGTGCTGTGTACAAAACAGTTGTTTGTTCTCTTTTACAGCTAGAGGTGTCTTCAAAAAACTTTTGATTTTTTTGTGTTACAGCAGGATTACCGATTACCATATGGTAATGTCGCAAAACACTGATTATTGCAAAACTTTGACACTGTTGAGCTATCAATAAATATTATCAGAATACATACAAATTTTGCCAATTTTATTCTTTTATCATTACTAACAGAATTTTGGGATGGCAGGATAAAGACTCATAATTTTTTTTTTGGGTGGCAACCTAATATATATATATATATATATATATATATATATATATATATATATATATATACATATATATTATACGTCACGATTTTATGCTAAACTAGATCAAGGGCCGGTACCCGAAACTGCTATTAGGCACGCATTTGGAGTTGAAAATGGTGATGCGCTCACAACACCATATCATTGACTAATCTTAATTCATTCATAATATTTTAAAGGACTCTTTCTCAACAGTATTTTTTTATATAATTTATCAATTCTCTTTCACTTACTCCACACCCATCCTTCTTCCCTCTTCCGCCCACCATCTCATTTCCACTCAAGACATGCTCGAATCGCATTGGGTCTCAATGTACAAAATTACAAAAAGCGGCATTTAGTATAACTGAATGTTTTTAGAACATGTACTATTTTAATTTTATTCTATTTAATTTTTATTCCAACTTTACATAACTTGCGCACACTACTCCTAATCATTTAAAAATCTTAATTCATTAATAAAAAATCCTTGTTGTGCTTAGAATTCCCTAGCATTTCATTTTTATTCAAGAAAGATTAATTTGATGAACAAAATGCGCACCAAACATACTCTCAGTTAATAAGTCGTATCTTTTCAATTTCTATATTTTTGGAATTCCCCAGACTATTTTTATACTGACGCTCGACGCGCGCTGTTTTTTTACTCCGCGAATGTGTGACGTAGAATCTCTTTTAGTTTTTAGCGATTTCATCTCGTGCGGTGCCGTGTATTTGTAACATGCAGACATGTGGCTTTTATTGTCATAAATATCGAATACACCGCACGGTGTCAAGGTCTGTAGAACGTACGGTCGAACGATCTACCGTCTATGTTAGACGATTATGTATATAGATATGTTTCTATATAATTTATATATAAAGAGGGCATTCTCGCCAGGTCATTTTAGTAGACTCATCAAATATGTCACGTTTACATTTATAAAATATATATAAAATTTATCTCTTTTTTTAAATATTATAAACTTTAATATTATAAAATTTATTTACGAACGAACGCGCTCGCTAGTGACCTTGACCTACGTTTGACTCACTTTGACGATGTTTAAATGCTATCTGTTGTAATGCTATGTTAATAAAAATTAAAGTATTTAAATAATATTATATATTATAATAGTATTTTTATTTAATATTTAGGACTTTTACAAACCTCAGAAACTATTTAAAACTAGATTTTTAAAAAAGACATATCGATTCGAAGACGCCATTTTGAATTATTATGTTTTCGTGACCTCGCTGGTCACGTGATTACTTTATCAAATACTATTGTTTTATTTATTTCTGGAGGTCGTTTATTTATAGAACGGATTCCCCACACACCGCCGCGACCCGCGACCCGGACAAGCTTAGCGATTTATAAGTAGGATTCTAAAATTATAGAAAACGATCATAAGAGGGCATTTTCCTCCGTGTTTTTTGCGTTACTAAGCGAACTTACCATGTATAAAAGAGGAATGATCAACTGAAGTGGACAATGTGGTACCACTTTGATTTTTCGTAACATGGCTCAATGAGACTGAAAGAAAAAAAATAAGCAAGTTGATATTTGAATTTTTTTAAATTTATTTAATCAATGATGTTTATTATACGATGCATTTGTAATGTACAATATATACATCAACTTTATATGATCTATTTCAGATATATATATATATATGTATATATATATATATATATATATATATATATATATATATTAGGGTGCATCACCACAATAGAGGAAAAAATTGATTGTTTGTTTTTGAGCTGTCTATGTTTCTAATTTATTCTAATATCATTAATAATAACTTGTGTAAAATATTTTTCAAATCAGAGTTGATTTAGAGGTCCCCCCTGCCAACCCCCCCCCCCACGGTCCAAGAAATCACAAAACATGACATGTAAAGAAAAAAAAAGGTTATTCTAGCCTATATAAAAATTACATTAAAGTATTAAATTATTTATTACTGTTGCCTTTAATTCAGTCTCACCTTGTTGCACGTTTGTAAGATTTACGCACATTTGAGATGTTTTTGCGGTCCATTTCTACCACTTGAAGAATGTTTTGAAAATGTTCATCCGTTCGCGCTGCTTCAACAAAGTTTGATGCCAGTTTCACTCCTCTCTCGGCACAATCGTTAACAACGTTAATAGCAGCAACATTTTCTGCCCTGGCAATGTAAGAAGCTGTTTGGCACCAATCATCAACAGGCAGTTGGAGGAATCCTGTGTCCAGTTGAAGTCTGTATATAGTAAACCACGAGTCAAATCCAACCAGATCACACAACCGAGTTTTAGAATCAATTGATTGGAATCGTGGTTTTCCCCAACCATTTCCAAATCGATTATGTGGAGTTTGGAGAGCAACCACTTTTCGAAGCCTTAGCAGAGCATCTGCTAGAGCTCGCTTTTCCAAAACAGGTACTTCATTGCTGAACAGAGCATGTGGGATCATTTCAGCAGTGAGGTACAACAGATGCCTATTCAGAGCACGGATTTCTGGCTTGGATATGTCTCTGTTGACATCATTGTAATCCAAAAGTCGCTTGTAGAGCTGTAGATCATTCCATGGTGCATCCACACTCTTTTTGCATGTGCGCCACCACACGACATAAACATGTGTTACAAATGTAGCAAATGCACGAATCTTTGGCACTTGATCACGTGTGGTAATAGTACCTGGAGGCAATAATTGAATTTGTTTCTCACACAGTGCAATATTGATTCAATATATCAGCTTTGCCATCCATCGTGCTTTGTGCAGGGCACCTGGTCTTTTAAAGTTAACCTCCTTATTTGTAGCATTCAGGTAAACAAGGGACAGCTTAATGAATTCGTGGTAGTCGTCTCGCAAGAATTCGGTTTGTTTACTAGAGTTGGCATGTGCAATTACCGCATCTCTAATTATCGTCAGTCGCTCTTGAACCTTCAGATCATGATCAGCTAACGTAAACGAACTACAAACGTGAGACCAATCATGTGCCACCAACTCCCAATTACTTCGCAGCTTGTTGAACAAAGTTATATCCGGGGATTTGGAAATTTCTATTTTCATGTCTGCAAACACATTCGAGAGGATAACTTCACCAATGTGATGGCGACAACCTGACCACAGAAGAGCATGTTGCAGCATATTTTGTATGGCAATGCAGGCAGCAGTCGAATGACCAGTGTTTGATCTTGTTGTGTCGAATGTCATATTAACGATACAATCATTACAATGCCAATCTGTCATTAGCTTCATGGTAAATTCTGCAATTATTTCACCAACGGGTTTCTTTGTTGCCTTGACATAATTTGGCACTCCTAGAAGTTTCAATTGCTTTGCATCACCGACAACAACTGTTATGCGTTCTTCAGTGACACGATGATTTTTTAGAGAAGGTGTCAGTTTGCCATACCAGTGGAGAGTGCAGAGTTTGGGTGGTTCCCAGGAGTCGTGGATCTTTGTAGATATCTCACTTACGACTTTGCAACGTGAACGATCTGCAGTGGCATAGGAAGAAGCAACCATTGATACATCACCCCCAGACTCGCTAATAAGGTCCTGTGTGAAAGATGCCTGCTGTGTTGGTGAAATCTTTAATCTTGTCGCTAGTGACACAAGATTTGGTCGGCTTAAAACAGGGATTAAGTGATTGAGAGACTGACTAACTTGAAGCGACTTGATTATCGACTTGATTAGCGACTTGATTTTATGACTTACTGATAACTTGCTAAAGAGTAGAATAACTAACTAACTTACTATAAAACAATTTATATAGCGCTTCACTGTTTGTATGTAAGTCTGTAAGACTTTACAAGAAGGATGGTTTTATCTAGTTTTCGCTTAATTATGCAAACTTTGTTGAGGTCCGGGGGACCTCTAAATATTGTCAAATATTTTTTTATTTTTTTACACAATGCTTTTTTGATCAATGAAACAAATTTAAATAGCAGACAGATCAATTATTAAAATTTTTTTTGGTGATGCACACTAATATAAATATACATACACAGGGCCGGCTTTGTAAATTGCGGGTCAAATTGGCATAAGGCCAGCCCCTGTATAAATATAAATGTTGACTTATTGAATTTCGATACATACCATTTAAATCGTCAGGTTTCTTCATCCAATCTACGTCATAACCCGGATCAGACTTGCCTCCATGTTTCAAAGCCTTCGAAATGGGTAGGATAAAAACATAGAAGCAGATGGCACACAGAAGGGGACCCATCAACGCGGCCAGGTACTTCAAAACCTCATCGCTGTGAGTGTGGACCCTTCTCGGGTGCGGGGTTTGTGTTGTGTTTAGTACACCCGTGACGTTTCTCGCCTTCTCAATCTCTTCGTCATACGAGAAATCGCACACGCCGGCGCAGCCTTCGAAACAGTACGGGCCGCGAGTTCCGTTTTCGCATCTGCGACAGTAGCCATCATAGGTGCAGCTGAAGTCAACGCAGGAGGCGCTGCAAATGTCTGTGCAATCCGGGCCGTAAAACGGAGGCGCGCATTCTAGGAATAAAACAAATGTACAAAGCTGTTTAGCAGACGATTTCTTTTTTTTGTTTAAAATAAATTGTTTAAAAAGTTATTTAAACATAAAAATCGTGTAGGATTTTGAAAAAAAATGGCCACTGATGAATATTTTATCCTGGGAATAACACGTAAAAGATGGGACAAAATTTACAGGGCAACGAAAAAACGGTTTGAGATTTTGTTGGATCAGTGAATTGTGGGAGGCTCCAGCTCTTTTATCCTGCCAATAAAGACGACTGTATGATGAGGTGGTCATCTATCTATGTCTCACGTAGTGCCTCGATAGCTATTGTACATTTTTGAAAAGGTAGGGCACGTCAAATTCCGTCTCACTAGTGATTGTTAGGTTCAAGAAGACAAATAGCACATTTACACGGGGACTTGAAACACACACACACTTAGTGATTTTTTCTGTGTAGCTGAAAGACTTACATCATGGATGTTGTGTGTAATTGAATGATATACAACAAGGTTGGTGTGTGCAATTGAAAGATGTACAACAGGGTTGGTGTGTGCAATTGAAAGACATACAACAAGGTTGGTGTGTGTAATTGAAAGACATACAACAGGGTTGGTGTGTGTAATTGAAAGACATACAACAGGGTTGGTGTGTGTAATTGAAAGACATACAACAGGGTTGGTGTGTGTAATTGAAAGACATACAACAGGGATGATGTGTGTAATTGAAAGACATACAACAGGGATGATGTGTGTAATTGAAAGACATACAACAGGGATGATGTGTGTAATTGAAAGACATACAACAGGGATGATGTGTGTAATTGAAAGATGTACAATAGCCATGTAAAGGGTAACATAAACAAAAACGGGCATTATGTTATGAGTATCTGAAAACCGATAATTATAAACTCAAAGAAAACTTCAAATCGTAGTTTTTTAAGAAAGAATAAAAAAAAGAGTTTTCGGAGGAAAAAAGTCTACATACTTATCTCCATAAGCCTCAAATTCACAGATTCTCAAAGTATGAGAAGAGGAAAGTACTATGCTGGATACGTAATAGCTGTTCTCTGTGTATATGGTCACTTTAGTCAGTACCTTTTTAGAAAAGCTGGATAATTGTTCGCGTTTATCGTTGAGATAAAGTAAATAGAAGACTTCTTCCATATTTCCATCTGTAATGATACAACTAGAGACTTCAAAAATAAAACTAAATATACAATACAATTGGAAACATGTTTGCGCGAGGGAAGGTATATATATATATATATATATATATATATATATATATATATATATATATATATATATATATATATTGTTTTCACAATCTTTGTTTTTCTTTAATGCACACGTATTGATAAAAACAGGGATACAGTCTTATCGTGTAACGGGTTTGGGTCACGGTAACATTTATCATGTCCACGGCCACGCGCTTTACAGTCGATACCATCCTTTAAGTCGATAGCTTGTGTATTCGACTATCAACGCAGCTGGGCGATTGCAACTAACCCATTTAGAAATATAGGTGGCGAAGTTTGATGCACACTTCACAAACTTGTGTTAGCGTATCGTTCTTTAGGGGGTCACTATGACGGGCCTGACAATATATAATGTCTACCACACAACTGTAAGTACAAACACTAGTGACCACAAGTCACAACTGTAAGTACAAACACTACTGACCATAAGTCACAACTGTAAGTACAAACACTAGTGACCACAAGTCACAACTGTAAGTACAAACACTACTGACCATAAGTCACAACTGTAAGTACAAACACTAGTGACCACAAGTCACAACTGTAAGTACAAACACTACTGACCATAAGTTACAACTGTAAGTACAAACACTACTGACCATAAGTCACAACTGTAAGAACAAACACTAGTGACCACAAGTCACAACTGTAAGAACAAACACTAGTGACCTTAAGTCACCTTGCGCCATCTTATGTATCTCCGTCTGTGTATTAATGACAAATTTATGGCATTAGTCAAAATCTATATCAGTGGTTCCCTCAACCCCCAGTCCGCGGAAGGGTGCCGGTCCGCTGATCAAAGGGCACTGGGCCACCTAAGAAATATTAAATTGTTTCCTTTTTACTTATTGTGGTGTATTTCTCTTGGTGTGAATTTTCAAGGACAAGTTAACAGCGAGCTGAGCAGCTGTGAGCGGCAGTGTCATTGTTAATCAAAACAATCTAAAATATAAGTAATCAAAGGTCCTCTCCCTCGCCCCCACCCCTACCCAACGGGGTCGCGGTGACATGATTAAATGCTGACCGGACCGCGGAGAAATTATTAAACGCTGACCGCACCGCGGAGAAATTATTAAATGCTGACCGGTCCGCGACGAGAAAAGGTTAGAGACCATGCACAATACGACAAGTATTTACTATGGAGAGTGTTAATTGGGGGGGGGGGGGAGATGCACTCAGAAAATATTTGTCTATCTCAGCAATGCTACTATTCTCATCTTTCTAAAGAATATATGAAGAAAAATATCACCTTTCTGATAATGTGTAAAGTTGTCATATTTATAAAGAGAAAATTCTAAAATTATCATCTTTCTGAGTCAATTCCAAAAAATATCATCTTTCTAATGAGTAAATTACAAAAAAATATGATCTTTCTAGTGAGCGAATTCTAAAATTAACATATTTCTAATGAAATTTTGCTAAACGTATTCTAAAGAAGATATGACTACAATGGCCAAAAGATAAAAATAAATTGAATGAAGCGAATCAAATATTGATGACGTCATCACACGGTGCGCCAAACTGATGACGTGATTCGTTTTTTTTATGTTACA
The DNA here is from genome assembly GCA_021962125.1 of Bulinus truncatus. Lineage (NCBI taxonomy): Eukaryota > Metazoa > Mollusca > Gastropoda > Planorbidae > Bulinus > Bulinus truncatus. Next base: position 2,519,319 of record JAGDYQ010000157.1, on the reverse strand, counting down.
ATTAGTATAATTTTAATAACAAAGAACATTATCTCAATACGCGTGTTTTTATGTATGAACTAATCATATTAGTGATATTCATTTTTAGGCAGTATGTTTTGTTCAGTCATTGCAAGTTGTCGACTAATTAAAATTAATTTACCTATCAGCTCTTTGTAAAAACTATGGAATCACTTTTTTATCTTCTTTAAAAATTACATGATACATATTAATAAGTTACAGATACAAAGTTTAAACCAATACAAGTAGAAGCCAATCTCTACTGAGATGTATTTATACTAAAGCGATACAACAATTTCACCAACCCTGAATTCCAAAGTGGATGACGATTTTTGTTATAAAAACTGGATATTTGAATGAGATTGTCCAATTCGGTCTGACATCATTTTGCTCTGTCCTGACGCAGCCAGCCCGCTCGACTTGACCATTCACTGCGTTATGTTTACGGCCTACAATGCTGGACATCTCAGTGGCCTGACCCAACGCCAGGTTACGACCTGCTTAGGGTGGGAAGATGGAGAAACTGTTATGCTATTTATTGACATTTCAGACTTTCTTCATGTGACACGCTAGTCAATGGCGTAGCGAGCTTAACTCGCGCCCGAGGCAAAATACCTTTTTAGCCCCCTGCTCCCCCCCCCATTTGAAGGCCATATAATATTATATGTAAAAAAAAAACATTTGGCACACCCTTGCCCACCCCTGGCTACGCCACTGGCGCTAGTAGAATACTGATGTTTGGAGTGATCAGCCGCGTAGTACATAGAGTTCTACTGGAGTTGTGTCTGTTGCATTTTTTTAGCCGCTGATCGTAAGTTTCAGCACGACGTGTATTTTTCCTTATCAAATGTTTGCTAAGTGTAAACCGACAATAGAAGATAGAGACATGCATAATAGAACATATATACTGTAACATAGACGTCGGCATATTCCGTGGGCCAAATACGGGTTTATAGCTGATTTGGTCTGGCCCGCGCTCTGAGTCACACGCGCTTATTCCATATTGATACGTTCATAATTAATTTACATTAGTTGAAATGATTATCTCACTCATCTACTACTCTTCGTCCAGCACTCATGTCAAATTTTATAAGTCGATGTGGCCTGTGGTTTTAAAAGTATGCCCGTCCTATTGTTGATAGATTGTACAGCACCATACTTTCATCTATTAAAACGAAAGCTGCGATGGTAATGGCGATGAGTGCTGAAAGTTTGGGGAGTTTATATCCAGACCAATATACTTTTATATAAACTTTTAATTAGCTTCACTTTCTGTGCGTACGTAGGTTTGTCTGTAATTTTGTAATTCAATTCATGACTTTGTTCAGTTTTTCTTTTTGGTATAATTTCGTTTTATCATATCACAATTTAGTTATAAGAATAAAATCTCTTTATATATTTAGATATTATTTTCCTTCAAATAATGCCATCCATCGTATTCGTTTGTTATTTTCTAGTTGTCTGTGTGTATCTAAACATGTTTGAATCTTTTTTTATTTGGATAATTACTAATGAAAAACGGTTGAGCCACAAAACGAGAGAAACATGGACAGTTATTGGATCGGAGTGGATCAGACTAGATCGGATTTATATCCCAAAGCGCCAACAATGAGAACGACAAAAATAAAAAAATTAAAATATATAATTTAGCTTACTGTGCTACATCGACAGACGAGTGCCCTATAACGAGATTTTTGAATTACGAAGCAACGTTGTGGAACGAATTAAACTCGTTCCTCGAGGTGCCATTGTATCTACAATTATGACTAGCACGACCTACCGCCACTCACGTAGACTGCACAAAGACGCCTCGATCTACCGTCACGGGAAGATATCTGGATCCGGCAGACCGGCTGTGTGACGTCACACATGATCATCACGGTGTTGTTGTCTACGTGAATCTCTCTCTTGTTACTGCAAGGACCGGTGTAGCATTGATTTGTGTTGTTGTTGGATGTTTCTTGAAATCTCAAAGTCAGATTGCTCAGTTCCGCTAGTGTGGGTGATATGCATATATATATATATATATATATATATATATATATATATATATATATTATATATGAGGGTTGTCGAACGTGGTTGACTGTGTCTTGCTTGATGTGAACAATATATATATATATATATATATATATATATATATACTTATAAGAGGCATTTGTTGTCTGTCTGTCTGTCTGTCTGTCTGTTCCCTTATAACTCAAGATCCAGATAACAAAATAATGTGAAATTTGTTACACATACACATAATTACATGATGAAGGTTATAGGACAGGTTTTGTTTCATTTCGATGTGTAGTTTAATTGTAATTAATTTTTTTTATTTTAGTATCTTACAATATTAAAGTAATCTCGACGGCGCCAAAAATAAAATTCCTCTATGACGTCATTTCCCGAATAGAACTTGCGCGCATAACCTATTAAAAATTGAGATTATGTTTGTGTGGCTCGCTAGCACAGTCGGTTACTCGCTTGACCGTCACTCAAATTTGGCTGACTATGTGTGGGTTCAAATCCCGAAAGTGAAATTTTTTTTTTTTCATTTTTTTTTTTTTTCAATTTTTTTTTTCAGAATAATCTCTATACTTATAAGACGCATTTGTTGTCTGTCTGTCTGTCTGTCTGTCTGTCTGTTCCCAGAGAGAGAGAGGGAGGGAGAGAGGTAAAGAGACAGAGGGGTGGCAGGTGGGGATAGAGAGGAAAGGAGGGTAGGAGGGAGGGAGAGGGACAGAAAGGGAGGGAGGGGGATGGACAGGGGGAGAGAAGGAGGGGGAGAGAAGGAGATGGGAGAGAGAGGGAGGGAGAGAGGTAGAGGGAGGGAGGGAGAGAGGTAGAGGGAGGGGAGAGAGGTAGAGGGAGGGAGAGAGAGAAAGAGGGGAAGGAAAGAAAGGAATGAAGGGAGAGAGGGGGTAGGGAGGGAGATAGAGGGGAGGGAGAGAGGGTGGAAGAGTGGGAGGGAGAGATAAAGAGTGAGGGGGGCAGGGAGAGAGAGAGGGAATGAGGGAGGGAGGAAGGGGGAGAGAGGGGGAGGGAGAGAGAGGTGGAGAGGGGAGGGAGGGGAAAGGAGGGAGGGAGAGAGGGGTTAGGGAGGGAGAGAGGAAAGGAAGGAGAGAGAGAGAGGATGGGAGTAATGTGAGGAAGAGATAAAGAAAGAGAGGGGGCAGGGAGGGAGAGAGGGAAGGAGGAAGGGGGAGAGAGGGAGGGAGAGGGGATGGACATGGGTAGAGAAGGAGGGGGAGAGGGGAGAGAGGGAGTTGAGAGAGGGAGGGAGGGAAATAGATGGGAGAGAGAGGGAGGGAGGGAGAAAGGAAGGGAGGGAAAGGGAGAGAGAGGGGTAAAGAGGGAGGGAGGGAGAGAGGGGGGAGGGAGAAAACAAAAGGTAAACAGAAAAACTTATTTTAAACCCGGGCAAAGCCGGGTACTAGCAAGTAGTCTATACTTATAAGACGCATTTGTTGTCTGTCTGTCTGTCTGTCTGTTCCTTTATAACTCAAGATCCAGATAAACAAATAACGTAAAATTTGTTACACATAGACATAATTACAAGGGGAAGGTTATAGCACAGGTTTCGTTTCATCACGATGTGTAGTTTAATTGTAATTAATTTTTTTTTATTTTAGTATTTTACTATATTAAAGTAACCTCGACGGCGCCATAAATAAAATTCCTCTGTGACGTCATTTCCCGATGATCGAATGGAACTTGCGCGCTGGTGCTGTATTGTGCCTTTGTGATGCAAAGAATTGTTGATGTTTTTTCATGCTCTCTGATTTGTACAGTTTGAGGAAGGTAAAGGAATGAAGAAGGATTTTAGAAGAAGTGTGAAGCCATAATAATAAGTATTTATATATATATATATATATATATATATATATATATATCGAGAGAGAGAGAGAGAGGGAGGGAGGGAGGGGCGGGAGGGAGGGAGAGATAAAGAGAGAGAGAGGGGACAGGGGGAGAGAGAGAGGAAAGAAGGGTAGGAGGGAGGGAGGGAGGGGAGAGAGGGAAGGAGGGGGATGGACAGGGGGGAGAGAAGGAGGGGGAGAGAGGTAGATGGGAGAGGGAGGTCGAGAGGGAGAGAGAAAGGGAGGGAAAGAAAGAGAAAGGAAGGGAGGGAGAGAGGGGGTAGGGAGGGAGAGAGGGGAGGGAGAGTGAGAGGGTGGGAGAGAGGGAGAGAGAGAGAGGGTGGAAGAGAGGGAGGGATAGAGATAAAGAGTGAGGGGGGCAGGGAGGGAGAGAGGGAATGAGGGAGGGAGGAAGAGGGAGAGAGGTGGAGAGGGGAGTGAGGGAGAAAGAAGGGAAGGAGAGAGGGGTTATGGAGGGAGAGAGAGGGGACGGAAGGAGAGAGAGGATGGGAGAAATGGGAGGAAGAGATAAAGAGAGAGGGGGCAGGGAGGGAGAGAGGGAAGGCTGTAGGGGGAGAAAGGTGGAAAGGGGGGGAGGGAGAAAGGAGGGAGAGAGGGGTTAGGGAGGGAAAGGGAGGGGAGGGAAGGAGAGAGGGAGAGGATGGGAGAAATGGGAGGAAGAGATAAAGAGAAAAACGGGGTAGGGAGGGAGAGAGAGGGAAGGAGGAGGGAGGAGGATGGACGGGGGGAGAGGGAGGGAGGGAGAAAGGGAGGGAGGGAAAGGGAGAGAGGAGGAGGGAGGGAGAGCGAGGAAGGGAGAGAGGAGGTAGGGAGAAAACAGAAGATAAACAGAAAACCTTCTTTTAAACCCGGGCAAAGACGGGTACTTGCAACTAGTATTATATAATGCTCTAAAATATTCCAAAATATTTATTAAATGTGTGTACATCAAACAGAAAATAAAATAAGATATAACAGCATAATGAAATATGTATATACATATATATATATATATATATATATATATATATATATTGTTACAACTTGATATTTTACAGAATGACACACACACACAGGACACGTAGGTTCAATAATGACTAGACTGATAATTTATTTATTATACAAATTATCTAAACATTAATTCCATAACCACAAATAAAATCACATAGGAAACAAAAATTACTGCCGGCCACAAGCGAATCCAAAGTGTAATCTCCAGGTCACCAACAACTTGTCCTTCAAAAACAAAAACCAATTTACTACACATGTCCGGTCCACACCTACAAAATCAGGTCACGTCACTGGTCTTCACGCATCGTCCTCATCTCTTGTTTTTACACACCTGTCCAGGTGACGACTGGTCCAGCGCCGTGTGTTGAATTAAGAGGGTCACAACACTGCCCCCCCCTCTTAAATCTGTCCGTCCCGGACAGGTCCATCTGCACCAAAGAATTTGCAAAGTCTATCGAGGTGGACCACCTTCATCTTGGTGCGTGCGCTTCTCTGTATTCTGTACACGACGTCGTTAAGTCTCTTTATGACCCGGTACGGGCCTTCCTAGTCCCTCTGCAACTTTGGGGATCTTCCTTTACGTCTCTGTGGGTTGTAAAGCCAGACTAGGTCTCCCTCTTGAAAACCAGACGAGTTTGCCCGTCTTTCGTATCTGGTTTTCATGGTGTTACTAGCGAGTTTGAGGTTTCTTCGAACCATAGAATGTAGATCTCAGTCCATTGGCATAATCTGTTTCCATGGAGGAAGCGTCTCTAGGGAGTCCGAACAGAAGGTCACAAGGTAAGCGGAGTTCCCGACCAAACACTACCGTTGATGGCGAGTGACCTGTCGTTTCGTGAGCTGCTGCTCGGTAGGCCATCAGAAACAGTGGTATGTGAGTGTCCCAGTCTTCCTGGCGATCATCTACCAATTTTGCCAGGTGCTGCACCAATGTCCGGTTAAACCGTTTGACCATCCCATCCGATTGTGGATGTAACGGGGTTGTTCTTGTCTTTTGAATCCCCAAGAGTCTGCACATCTCCTGAAATAATTTTGATTCGAAGTTTCGACCCTGGTCCGAGTGAGCTCCATCGGGACTCCGAAACGACTGATCCACTCGTTAACTACTATGTCCGCTATAGTTTTGGCCTCCTGATTCGCCATAGCAAAAGCTTCTGGCCACTTGCTGAAATAGTCTTTGATAACCAGGATATAGCGGTGCCCTTGCCTGGTCTCCGGGAAGGGTCCTGCAACGTCTATAGCAATTCTCTCAAAAGGCACTCCAGTAATTACTGCTGCATGTGACCCCGAGGTTTGTTCCTCGGCCCTTTTGTTGCTGCACACTGATTGCATTTTCTACACCAGTCCTCTACATCCTTCCGGTACTGGAACCAGTAGAAACTGCGGCGCACTTTCTCCAATGTCTTGTTAACTCCAAAATGACCACCTGTTACACCATCGTGCATATCTTTTAACACTTCTACCACCCTTGACTTCGGGAGCAACACTTGCATGCAATGAGAGCGGCCGTCAGTTGACTCCCAAACCCGTTTGATGATTCTCCGGATTATTATCAGTGAGTCCCACTGAGCCCAATAGGCCTTTGTAGCAGCACACTTTTCTGCTACTTTCTGCCAGTCCGGCCTTTGTCCTTCTTCTTTCTACAAAAGAATGGGAGCCAGATCCTCATCCCACTTCTGACACCAGTGTTACAACTTGATATTTTACAGAATGACACACACACACAGGACAGGTGGGTTCAATAATGACTAGACTGATAATTTATTATACAAATTATCTAAACATTAATTCCATAACCACAAAAAAGTTCACATAGGAAACAAAAATTACTGCCGGCCACAAGCGAATCCAAAGTGTAATATCCAGGTCACCAACAACTTGTCCTTCAAAAACAAAAACCAGTTCACTACACATGTCCGGTCCACACCTACAAAATCAGGTCACGTCACTGGTCTTCACGCATCGTCCTCATCTCTTGTTTTTACACACCTGTCCAGGTGACGACTGGTCCAGCGCCGTGTGTTGAATTAAGAGGGTCACAACAATATATATAATAGTTGCAAGTACCCGGCTTTGCCCGGGTTTAAAATAGGTTTTCTGTTTACCTTCTGTTTTCTCCCTACCCCCTCTCTCCCTTCCTCTCTATTTCCCTCCCTCCCCTCTCTCCCTTTCCCTCCCTCCCTCTCTCCCATCTCTCTGTCCCTCTCCCATCTCCCTCTCTCCCTTCTCCCTCTCCTTCTCTCCCCGTCCATCCTCCTCCCTCCTCCTTACCTCTCTCTCCCTCCCTACCCCCTCTTTCTCTTTATCTCTTCCTCCCATTTCTCCCATCCTCTCCCTCTCTCCTTCCCTCCCCTCTCTCTCCCTCCCATACCCTTCTCTCCCTCCTTTCTCCCTCCCTCCCCTATCCACCTCTCTCTCCCTCCCCCTCTCTCCCCCTTCCTCTTCTCTCATTCCCTCTCTCCCTCCCTGCTCCCTCACTCTTTATCTCTCCCTCCCCTCTCTCCCACCCTCTCTCTCCCTCCGTCCCCTCTTTCCCTCCCTACCCCCTCTCTCCCTCCCTTTCTCTCTCCCCTCTCCCCCTGCTCCCTCTCCCCCTGCTCCCTCTCCTATCTCCCTATCTCCCCCTCCTTTTCTCCCCCTGTCCATCCCCCTCCCTCCTCTCTCCCCCTCCATCCCTCCCTCCCTACCCTCCCCTTTTCTCTCTCCCCTTCAGCCCCCTCTCTTTTTATCTCTCTCTCCCTCCCCCCCCCTCTCTCTCTCTCTCTCTATATATATATATATATATATATATATATATATATATATATATATATACTTATTATTATGACTTCACACTAAAATCCTTCTTCATTCCTTTACCGTCCTCAAACTGTACAAATCAGAGAGCATGAAAAAACAACAATTCTTTGCATCACAAAGGCACAATACAGCACCAGCGAGCAAGTTCTATTCGATCATCGGGAAATGACGCCATAGAAGAATTTTATGGCGCCGTCGAGATTACTTTAATATAGTAAAATACTAAAATAAAATAAAAATAATTACAATTAAACTACCCATCGAGATGAAACGAAACCTGTCCTATAACCTTCCCCATGTAATTATGTGTATGTGTAACAAATTTCTCGTTATTTGTTTGTCTGGATCTTGAGTTATAAGGGAACAGACAGACAGACAGACAACAAATGCGTCTTATAAGTATAGAGACGAAGGGGGAGAGAGGGAGGGAGTGGGATGGAACGGAGGAGAGAAGGAGGGGGAGAGGGGAGATGGGAGAGGGAGGGTGGGAGGGAGGGAGAGAAATGGGAGAGAGAGGGAGAGGGAGGAGAAGGAGGGATGGAGAAAGGGAGGGAGGGAAAGGGAGGGAGAGGGAGGGAGGGAGAGAGAGAGAGGAAAGGAGAGAGGGGGTAGGGAGAAAACAGAAGTAAACAGAAAACCTTATTTTAAACCCGGGTAAGGCCGGGTACTTGCAACTAGTATATATATATATATATATATATATATATATATATATATATATAGCTGGGATCAAAACAAAGTGAAAAAGAAATGAGCAAACATATGTTAATGACTTGTTTATAAACAAATGGAAAAAAAACTTTCTTGCAGTTAGAATGTCATTAAAAAGTCAAAGTGAAATTGAAACCGATAGTCAAAATGCGCGATATGAGAAAACAAAAACGAAAAGGTGGGGGAACTTTTCAATTTAAAAAAAAAAATATTGTTGTTACTGTCATCTACATAAATTGTTACTCGAATGTAAAGGGTTTTAGTTTCGTTACTAATAATAATGAAAATAATTATCCCCATAATTTATATATATAAATATATATATATATGTATATATATATATATATATATTTATATATATGATATTAAAAGGTTACTTGACTAAAGTTTTGGAAGTAAAGACGGCTGGGCGTTGGGCTAACCACTTAATCATATGTCAAGGTTATAAAAAATAGATGAAGAGCCTAACCACTCCAACAGGACGGTGCGTCAAATGCACGTTTGTCGTCCTAGACACGACAGGCCATTGTCGTGTCGTTTTTTGGCAAAACACACTGCCACGACGTGCGTTTTCTAAAGTATGCTCACTGACCTATACAGTTCAGCTAAAAATTCTCTTAAATTGACTGCACTCAACTTAACAACTTTAATTAATCAAGTTATTTATTCATTTAACCAGGAACAGCATTATTCTAGTTCAGGGCTTCTTAATTTTTTGTATCTCACGACCCCATTTATGATTGCGAGTTTCTTGACGAGCCCATACACATATAAAAGAAAAATAAATTAATATTTTACAAGTTAAACAAAAAATTTCTGTTAAATTGTATTTTTATCTCTCGCGACCCCAGAATTTTGCTACGCGACCACCAAATGGGGTCGCGACCCATAGTTTAAGAAGCCCTGTTCTAGTTCTATACGTATATATAGATATACAGTTCTAAACTTAGGAAATGGGAGGACCTGGAGGGGGCTTGACCCCTTTGGGGGCCCCTGTATTTTGACTTTCTACATCATGATATGAGATAATGTACTTAATATTTAATGTAAAAAAATGTTTGGGGGCCAGGTGGGGCATTCGAGTCAGTTTGGAACCCCCACTCTCTTCATCCTGGTTATGCCCCTGTATATATATATATATATATATATATATAGCCAATCTTGATTATAGAAAGAAAGCTACCATTATAGTATGATTATAGTATCAAACTAGAGAAATGATGTACTTTTAACAACCAAATAACTTTCGGTGACAGTAACTTCGTATCTATTTAAATTATACAAATACTACTCAACTAAGCACCAAATTCAGCTCTATAAGACAACTAAGAGCTAAATTAAGCCTCCCTATAGGCTACTAATATATAAAAAAGCCTGTAATCCAAAGCACTCATTGTTATCCAAACAGATTTCCAAATAAGAAATAACAGAATCTCAGATGAAAGACTTTAAATATACATACAAGTAAAGATATTCTAATGCTTATCAACTAATACTATTAGGCATCTTTATTTTTAAAATTATCATATCATTTTTGAGTCATGCAAAAACACAGCTCTTTTATTGAGCTAAGTAGTGTGTAATATCTTTTAATATAAACAGTCAAACATATGAGTTGTCTTTTTTTATTTAGAACTAAAAGCTTTCTGAATTACAAAAATGCTTTATTTTAAAATAGTTTTTTGTAGGCTTTTGATATCTTGAAAACAATTTTAATTATCCTTTGATCATAAAAAGTATTGAATTTCTCATGCCATAAAAGGTTCTAGAGATACTATGTATTGTCACCTAAAACCATATAGAATTCTTTTTGGTTATACATGTATTATTAAAGGCACAGAAATAACTTTTTTTTACTGACAACATTTCAAAGTAAAAAAAATAATTGAATGATAATTGCATATTTATGATTAGGAACAGCACACATTTTAATTAGCAATAAAAAGTAAAATGCATTTATGTTTAATAGTTGTTTTGCATTTTAAAAAATGTAAAAAAAAACTTTTTAAAAATACTTTTAATTAAATAGCTTAGATCATACAAACATTTAAATAAATTTATTCAGATATTTAATTGTTATTCTGGCGGCCACGCTTTTATTTAATCAATATTTATACTTTTTAGTGTCGAAAGTAATTATCTTGTTTTTGTTTGTGTAGTTAGTATAAATAGTGGAATAACAAAAATCTCAAATTTAGTAGTTTTATATTCTATTATATTGTTAAAAGAATTTCCCTTTCTTTTGTGGGTAAAGTTTATATACAACATTAAAAATAGAACACCAGACTAAAAAAAACAGCTTCAAAACTCATTAAATTCATAAACCAATGCAAAACTTGAGATGCCATTCTGCTATATCCCTTGCCCAGCTGCCGTTACTTCCCCAACTTAAGTCAGGCACCCATTTAAAGCTGGGTGGACTTGTGGGACGACATTGAAACAAATTTCACCTGGAAAATGTTCACATGGTTCTTACAGTGGATCGAACCCAGGACTCTTAGTTCGACAGTCGAGTATCTACACCACTCGGCCATCCGTCCCTCTTTATATAAACACTATCAAAAAATTAATTCACAAGGGCTCCATAAGAATTTAATAAATTGACACAAACATTCTATAATAGTGTATTGTCATCAAGAATACACAAGTTTTAGAAATTTCAAATTGATTGGTCTTCGCGAAGGTGATAATTGATTATTAATTTCCCAAAACACAGAATTGGTCTGCCACACCACCTGAGAGTTACTGTAATAAAATTAAAAGCCTATAAAAAAGATTGCAAAATAGGTAAGGTATATACATAACAAAAAAACATGCTAATTCTAAACATTCAATTTAACTGTGATCATTGCCACAACCATGGACTAAGGAAACAGTAAAAAAAAAGTGTTTTAGTAGAAAAAAAAATACCCTCAATTTCATTGTTTTTTTATGGTTAGTATGAATACAAATGTAATATATATTGTTATAATTCTCTATTACATTATAATTAGCTATAATTTAGGTCATAAGTAGAAGAATGTTTTGTTTACAAAGTGAAAAGTCAACAAAAATAGTTGTGTTAAGCTGAAATATATATAAATTAAGAATGTTATAGTTATGTTAATGTTTGGTTGTTTTTAAAGTCCAAAGTCAACACATATCAAGAAAAAAAATAAGAGTAAAATACTAAGTATTTTTTAATAAGCCATAAAAATCATTAGCAAAACTGATAAGCCTAATATTATTTGAGAAAGTAAATATAAAAGCATTGAAATGAATCTCTCTAACTCTAGGTATTCAGAATTATTATTGTTTTCTTATTAATAAATGATGATTAAAATGATTATACTACCAAACAGTATGTAAATTAGCCAACTAATGTTTACTAATAAATAATTGCTAGTTTAAGAGACAATTAAACTTGAGAAGTAGTATTAGAAGAATGATTAGTTTAAAAAGTCAACATTAGTCAAGAAAAATTTTTTTTTTACTCTAGTAACCCATTTTATTTGTAATTAGGTCTACAATGAAAGACATAAGAATAATATTATTATTTTTTGTTAAATAATGTCTACTTGGATAATTACTTGAACCGGAGTAAAAAAAAAAAACTAGTACAGCAGAAAACTAAACTTGAGATAAATTTGAATTCATTTAAGAAACATTTGACAATTGGACTTAAAACTGATCACTTGACTTATTACATCGATAGGTGTTGTGATGGTTTGGTCATTGTGTGACTTGGCTTTTGTTGTCTCGAAACATAGTCGAGTCGTGTGATACCGAGCTTAACACAAACTTTTGATAATGATATTGATTAAAACAAATGTAATAATTGTGTATACTACATTTTTTTATATTATTAGTTTGTATCAGTGGGCGAGAAGCAGTTATTAATAATATTAAACAAAATACTTTAATACCCCATCCCCATGGCTTCGGCACTTAGTCTTAGTATTTCTCTATTTAAACACAGTCTAAATCTAAAATGTTTCACAAATAGTTATTTTTGTGATCTACTACATTATTTTTTTCAACATGATATAATTCACTTTTCTCTTTAAATTTGAATATTTTTTTTCACAATAAAACAAATATTTTATAAAATTTCATTGTTTTAGTAATTGAATGGGTGTCGCCAAGGCATCCATTTTGTATTGTTTACAATGCGTTTTTTCAGAAGGTGCGTCAAAAATAGGCCTAGCTGCAATTTGGGGAAAAAACGCAGACACGCACGACAGACGACGTACATAACACATATCGCTCTTAAAGATTGGTTCGTGACGTCACACGGTTTTCAGACGACTGACGCATGACGCGTAGCAACAAAGAAAACGCAGCGGTGTGTTTAGGGTTTAATGGTGTTGCTGCCATATTACGCAAGTCTGTTCCTCATCTTGTTGAATAACACTGTGTCGCTCATAGCGAAGATTTAGGATTATATGATGCATTTTGCTGTTCGTCGTCGTCGGCATCCGTCCGTCTCGAGAGACGATGGTGTAGCTAAGATGAGTCTACAAGACACCGCCGGGAATGGCTGTGCAGTCCGACTCGGGAGTGGCAATCTTTGCCGCACTTGTCACACTTGAAGATAGTTGGTTGTTGTAGTTGTTGTTGTAGCTGTTCTTTTTTCCGCTTCCGTCTTGTTCTTTTCAGGGCAGCATTATCCTGTCGCTCAGCCTCTGTGCGCAATGAACCCTGCCGGACAGCGAGCCTCCATGAGTGGCGGTCGGCTGCTTGGCTCTCCCAGGAGTTGGGGTTAATGGAGCACTCTTTCATATCCTTTTTGCAAGTGTCTTTGTAGCGCATTTTAGGTCGCCCTGTTTTCCTCTGGCCGGTAACTAACTCGCCATAGAGTAGGTCTTTCGGGATGCGGCCTGCGTCCATTCTTTTGACATGACCGAGCCATCTGAGGCGTCTCCCGCTGAGAACTGCAAACAAGCTGCTCATGTTGGCCCTCTCTAGCACCCCAGTGTTGGGGATCTTGTCTTGCCACTTTATCTGCAGTATACGTCGCAGGCACCTCATGTGGAAATTGTTTAGCTTCCTTTCGTGCCTCGCGTAAGTGGTCCACGTCTCGCATCCATAGAGGAGGGTACTAAGTATGCAGGCCTGGTAGACGCGCAATCTGGTATTTTCGGTGAGGCTGGGGTTTTCCCACACACGTTGCTTTAGTCTCGCCATGACTGTGGCTGCCCTAGCGATTCTGCAATCGATCTCCGGGTCTATGGATAGCGAGCTGGAGATGGTGGACCCGAGGTAAGTGAAGTTCTCGACGACCTCTAGGGTGTGCCCATCGATGTCAATGCTTGGGGGTGTATCTGTACCCTGTGCCATGACATTCGTCTTTTTCAGGCTGATAGTCAGTCCAAACTCCTTGCATGCATGGGAGAGGCGGGTGACAAGCTGCTGCAGTCCGTCTTCAGTGTGTGATGTCAAGGCTGCGTCATCAGCAAAGAGCAGCTCGCGAATTAGGACCTTTGTGACTTTGGTCTTTGCACGGAGGCCGGCTATGTTATAGAGCTTGCCATCGGACCTTGTATGGATGTAAACACCCTCGCTGCAATCCTTGAATGCGTATTGGAGGAGCATGGAAAAGAAAATCCGAAGAGTGTAGGTGCAAGGACGCAGCCCTGTTTTACTCCGCTGCTGACTGGGAAGGCCTCGGAGATTGCGCCGTTGTAGCAAACCGTGCTATGCATGTTGTCGTGAAAGGACATGACCACTGCAAGCAGGTGTGGGGGGCAGCCAATCTTTTGCAGCAAGCTGAAGAGTCCACTTCGACTTACTAGATCAAACGCCTTTGTGAGGTCGACGAAAGCGATGTAGAGTGGCACCTGCTGTTCCTGACACTTCTCTTGAAGTTGACGTAGTGAGAAGATCATGTCCACTGTTGATCGGCCAGCCCTGAAGCCACACTGTGACTCTGGGTAGACTCGGGAGGCGAGGGCCTGCAGGCGGTTTAGAGCGACGCGGGCGAAAGCTTTGCCGACGATGCTGAGGAGGGAGATGCCCCGGTAGTTATTACAGTCGCTCCGGTCCCCTTTGTTCTTGTATAGTGTGATAATTTTGGCATCCCTCATGTCTTGGGGGATATAGCAGTGTTGGTTTTCCGCTCTTCAGAACTTCTGGTGGGATTCCATCGCTACCGGGTGCCTTTCCGTTTGCAAGGCAGTCGATGGCTTTGCTTAGTTCATCCACGGTGGGTGTGGTGTCTAGCTCCTCCATGACAGGCAGATCTGGGATAGCGCCAAGGGCGGCATCAGTCACAGTGTTCTGGGTTGCGTATAGCTCCAGGTAGTGTTCGGTCCACCTCTGCATCTGTTTTTCCTGGTCCTTGATGACCTCTCCTGTTTTGGATATAAGGGGGGCGGTTTTGGAGGGAGTTGGGCCTATTGCCTTTTGATGCCCTCGTACATCCATCTTGCGTTCCTGTATCGGCAGCTGCCTGGATGCTGCTACAGAGGTTCAACCAGTAGGAGTTGGCGCATCTGCGGGCGGTCTGCTGGGCTTTGCTCCTGGCTGTCCGTAGGGCTTTTAGTGTGTTGGGACTGGGCCTGGCCTTATAGGCCAGTAGGGCTTTCCTTTTTACCTCGGTAACGGGTTCCATTTCTTCCCAGTGGGCCTCGTACCAATCGGCGTTTTTCCGCTCTATCTTTCCATAGGTGGTGATGGCGGAGTTATATACGACATCACGCAGACGCGACCACCTAGAGTCGATGGTGTCAACTGCTAACTTTCTTTCACTGAGTGTAACTTCCGGACTGCTGATAAACTGTTGGTTTTTTTCGGGATTTCTGGCACAGTTGATATTGATGCGTGGGCGACCTTTTTTCTTGGAGTGATGCAGTTTCTTCGGCGTTATGCGCACCTAGCTTGCCACGAGGGCGTGGTCCGTGTCGCAGTCTGCACTGTGGTAGCTGCGGGTGAGGAGGATACTGTCGATATTCCCTCTTCTGGTGAGGACGATGTCGAGTTGGTGCCAGTGGCGGGAGCGTGGGTGCCTCCATGACACCTGATGTATCTCTTTGCACCTGAAGAAGGTGTTGGTCACGCACAGGCCATGGTGGCACGAGAGCTCAAGCAGTCTCTGGCCATTTTCATTTATCTTTCCCCTCCCAAAGCTTCCGAGACAGGTGGGCCAAGCCACATGCTCAGCTCCTACCCTTGCGTTGAAATCGCCAAGGAGATAAAGGCTATCGGTGCTAGGAATCTTCAATAGCGCTTCATCTAGGGACTGGTAAAATTGATCTTTCTCCTCGGCAGTGGAGCAGAGGGTTGGAGCATACACGCTGAATATGTGAGCTGGGCCAGAGGACGTTGACAGTCGGAGGATTAGTAATCTCTCAGAGCCGTCTGTTGGGGGCTCTATGAATCTGACAAGCGTGTTTTTCACCGCGAAGCCAACACCGTGTTGCCTCGGTTGGTCTGAGGACTTCCCTTTCCAATAGAATGTGTAGTTAGCTTCTCTGATGGTGCCGGTTTCAGCCAGCCGGGTCTCCTGTAGAGCGGCGATGTCGATGTTTAGTCGTGAGAGTTCCCTGTCGATGACAGCGGTCTTCCTTGCGTCATCAATCTGCTGAAGGTCAGATGTGAGTCCGGTACACATGGTCCTGATGTTCCAGCTTGCGAATCGAAGAGCTGGAGGCTTCTTGCTAGTTCTTATCTTGAATTTGCCTGGTGCGTGTGTTTTTTTGGCCCACTTTTTGAGAAGTGCATCTCTAATCCCCACGCACCCAGTAGGGCAGGTGAGCCATGGCGAGACAGCACCCAACTGGCTGGGGGCTGCCCAGCTTGAGGCGGGCGGTAGCTGTCCAATGAGGCGCGATGACCTCTCCCACCGTCGAAAGAGACCCCTGGCGCTCGTTTCCTTCGCCAATCGGATGAGCTTAGAACCGGTAACTGTCCCCTTCCGTGTTGTATCGACATCGTGCGACGACGCTGGAGTATCCTCTCCAGTTTAGCTACAGAGCCTGGGCAGGGTAATATGGAGGGATAGCTGTTGCCCGTGCAGCAGTCCCCCCCCTCTCCGCGCAACTGAGGGATCCAAGGGAAAGACAGAGTCGATACGGCTTGGCTTCAGCTGCGCCGCAGGAGTTGCCGGCGTTGACAATATAGGGTCTGGCCGCCTTGGGGACTCCAGCTCCGGATTTCTTTTCAGGGTTTACTCCCTTAGCCTATCCTCGTAGGAGGTATGCCGCTAGGCAGCGGAGGTTTGAGAACAGAGTTTTCCTTCTCCTATTTTGCTGTTAGTGCTTTGTTAAAGAATTATGATATTTTGGTTGAGTATTGCAGAGAGGAAGTTAACGAAGATAATGACCCATTGCACAAATACTGTCTTGACAAATTAACAAAACCAGAGATTCGCGTTGCATTAACTATCCTTTGTAATGTTCTTGGCGAGTTAGCAGAATGATGTAAGACTCTCCAGAGGAGCAACCTCAATACAGTCGAGGCGTTTCAGTTTGCCAAAGCCAAAATAAGGAAACTAAGATCACAGTATCTTGGGGGAAAGTAAATCTATTATCATCATATAGTCAATCAGTCAACACAGATGATATTACTAAATTTATTAAAGAGACATGTTACCACATGGACAAAAGATTTCTAGATCTGGAATTACAGACTGGTGTGTGTTTGATAAGGGTGTTTTTTTAATCCATCAAACTTGGACAATTTTCATTTGGACACTGATCAACTTCGATAAGTAACAAATCGTTATGGCACCTTATTCCAAAAGGATGCGACATCTTTTCCAAAATAATTTCAGAAGGAATATTCAGAGTTGAAGCTACCTTTAAATGATAAAGAAAAAATTGGAACACTGAAAACTGTTCAGGACATTGTAAATTCTGTGCAGGAAAATGAACAGTTTAGTGAACTTTGTCTTCTTTTTCATTTTTGTGGAACTTTTCAAATTTAAAGTGTAGACTGTGAGAGAGGATTCAGCTTAATGAATGCAATTAAAACAAAAATGCGAAATAGAGTTGATGTAGACCACTTGGAACATTTAATGAGAATTAAGTCATATTTATTAGCTGAAAATATCATTAACACAGATCATGTATATGACTTTTGGAAAGCAGAAAAAGGAAGAAGGGAAAAGTTAATTATTACGAAATAAAATTAATTGACTTCAATTCTTGGGTTTTCTTTTTTATCTTGTTGAATTAAAATTTAGTTTAGTGTGTGTCTATCTTACGTTAAGTTCCATTTATATTTATATCTAAAACTTCTCAGTTTATTTCTATTTTTTGGTTGCATATTCGTCATTTTTAAATGTTATTTCTTCTACTTAACCATATTTACTGCAACCAAATTCGTCATTTTTAAATGTTATTTCTTCTACTTAACCATGTTTACTGCAACCATAAATGTTTTTAAAATTCTAAAATTTTTTTTTTTACAAAAGCTTTATACAAAATTTCCTACATATACATATATGGAAGCTTCCCATGAGGTTGACTCTATTATCTTATTATTTATTTTCTTTTCAAATGACAGTAATTGTATTTGTAGTGCGCTATTGGCGCACACTTTACACATCAATTAAATTTCGGCTCACATTTTTTTGGCGAACAGACCCCAACTTCTTAGAGGAAACATTGGGTAGGGTGGTCCAAAATCGAAAGTCCCACCGGGCCCCAGCTTCAGGGATGCCCCCAAAAAATTATTTTTTACATTAAATATTAAGTTCATAGTCTCATGTCAAAATGCAGGGGCCCCAAAAGAGGCTAAGCCCTCGGGCCCCCGAATCCCTAGGTTTGGCACTGGCTTTACAATAGTATATCTTTATGCAAAGGCGTTACAGGATATAGCTAGTTATACTATATTCCTTTTCTAAAAAAAGACCGTCTGAGCGTCACTATTTTTCTAACTTCCGTTCAATATTATAATCAGTGTGGTGTGCTGGCACACTGAATACCCTGTGACAGCTGCATTTTGGCAGTTGTTTCATTTATCAATATACTCTATCAGATCGCTAGCTGGTGGTCATCACCGTGGTCACAAAAGATGTTTTCCACTCACACAAACACACACACACACACACACACACACATAGCCTACATACAGTCAATCTGTGGCAATTAACAAGTATACTTTACTACTGATCGTCAGTTGAAAGCTTCTTATATAACTTCACTGTATTTTACTTCAAATTGGGCACTCTCTGTCTGTGATCTTCAACAATTTGCAGCAATCTCTGCATTTCAGATTCCGTTTTAGTAAAATATGGTATAAGTTAAGTCTTATTTAAATCTATTATTTCTTCTTCTTCCTTTGGTTCTACAGCCCATTTAGGGCCCTGGCCTGCTATACTACACTTCTCCACTTTTCCCGATCCATGGTCTTTTTCCTCCACTCTCTCACTCCTAAAGCTTAAATCTATTATGATTCTTTAATATATGGTTTTAGATATGTCTAATTAAAAAAAAGGCTTCGAGAAACCTGTACGCATTCATAATTTTGACTAAAATTCTTTACGATATTAACCTTTTTAAAACTTATCATTTTAACTAAAAAAAACGTAATATTTCCTTATTCTAATGATGCTGATTTTATCATGATGTGTACACGCGGGCAAAAACTCTCATTGTGGTATGTGTCACAATATACTTATAAATGAATACAAACAACAATACTCGAGGTTAGTCAAAACAATGTATTCTCTCCTTCAACAACAACAACCGTCACTACTTCGCACCTTTTACTACTTCCGTTCAACATAAACATTCATTTAGTGCACTGTCATAGGGAATATCCTGTGACATACCCTCCACCTTTACAGAAACAATGCTAATTGTTTTTTTTTTTACTTATAAAAAGGATAACCAAATACAATCAATAACATCATCAAGAACAAAATAACCCCAAGTACCCAATCCTGATGTGGCTGCAAAATCCGACAAACCACCATCACAACAGTAAACCTCCATTTAGTGCACTTGAGAATAAATACCTCCCATATACAATGTTAACAACAAAATATAATAAATTGAATATACGTATTAACAAAATGCCAAATAATAACATAATAGTTCTGGGACATCTTCCCCTTCAATAAACAAATAACTTAAAATGTATCCTATCCAACCGAATGTCCTAATTAGTAATATTCATTACTAACAAAATGACCAATTAATGGCAATTATGGTAACAGGACATCGAATACATATATTATAACGAAAAAAATTACAATAAATTCAAATAACATAACAATAGTTATGTCTACTCAATCACTAAATAGGTGTCTTTAGGGCTGCCGTTGTCTGCCTTCCAAACACATGTGTCCTTGATGCCGTTCTGTCATCTCTCGGTTGTTTAGATAACGTTTCCACCACCTGGTCCCAGGTAGCACCTCCACAATAACTGTGAGGTCTGGTGGTAGCAACACCCATCGGTTACTCTGGCGTTGATGGATTTGCGTTTGTTTAGGAAGTTCAAGGGTGCATGACCTCTCTGAAGTATGAAGTAGCCGAACGATTCATAGGCGACCATGGTGATGACCCCCATGTGCCTGTAGGCCAGAGTAAAGGTCTGATAGAGTATTTTGATAAATGAAACCACAGCCAAAGTGCAGCTCAAGTAGGTGATGTGGTTTGGTATGTTGTTCACATTGCCGAGGTCGAAGTATTCTCTCCACTCTTCGCTGGCCGAAAAATAGTTTTTCCCGAGCTGGATAGCCTGTTGAATGTGAAATATATTTACGATGAAACCAATGAAGATGGCCAGACATATTTTACGCTTCATGAACTTCAGCCAGAAGAAAGGGTCGCCTAGGTACACTACAGGCCCAGTACTTCTTTCTCGTGATGTGGATATCCCACACGTCTCGTAATACATAAGTCCTGAATCATTTGCACTGTCAGCCCTAAGTACCTGCACGGAAGTCTGACCTACTGCTTCAATGTTCTGCTTAGTCTTAACGTTCAACGTTGTCTCAACGTTCCCCTGCGTTTTGGAATGTTTCTTGATCTCCACGGTGTAGTCATGACAACAATCTTTATCGTCCTTCACCTTCTGTATCTTCTTTACCTCCTGTATCTTTTCCACCTTCTGTTGTACTGCCTTACTCGGTCGTATAATCCGTTTGACAGGTCGCCTCAACATTCTGCCTGACCTCCCCTGACATTCCACATTCGTCATCTGTATACCCTCTGTCTGATATGACATCTCCATCTGCATGACCTCTGTCTGACATGCCGCCTCCTTCATCTCCCTGACCTCTGTCTGACATGACATCTCCTTCCTATGCCTGACTTCTGTTTGACATGACATCGCCTTCATAATGTCTCGGTTGTTTCCTACTGCATTTCCCTCTTCTCGTTTCTTTTGAGCTCGGGTCACCGCTGCCCCTGCCTGGCTATCAACTGCATGATGTTGTTGCCACAACTGTAAACCAGCTAAAGTGGGTTGTTGCACACCCCTTATGTTCCCTATTATCAAATCAGCGGTTGCATTCTCCAACACACAGGCCTCTAATTCTCCAGAGAAGAATGGGGTCGTAACTTGTATGACGGCAGTTGGGTACGTTTCAATGTTCCCCCCAAAAGTCATACATGATAGGGTCCTTCCCGTTAGTTGCGAGCGGTACACAAAGGAACGTCTTACGCCTGCTGTGGTG
The DNA here is from genome assembly GCA_021962125.1 of Bulinus truncatus. Classification (NCBI taxonomy): domain Eukaryota; kingdom Metazoa; phylum Mollusca; class Gastropoda; family Planorbidae; genus Bulinus; species Bulinus truncatus. Next base: position 2,498,346 of record JAGDYQ010000157.1, on the reverse strand, counting down.
CAGCCTGTGTCCCGCAGAACTCTAACCTTCTGATCGCCGACTAGTCCAGAATAAAACTCTAATTTTCCCCGACGACATTTCAGTGACCCTGCATAGTCCATGCGGTGGTCCGGTGGAACGTTCTGACTCGGTTGATATGCTTCTACGACATCCTGTCTCCCTCCGGCACTCATCTCCATACCCACTGCGGCTCGATTAGCAGTCCTACAATGCCGTGCACTATGACCCCATCTACGGCAGTAACTGCATTTAGAATCCTTCTGTTCCAGGTTGCAGCTGGCTCTCATGTGACCAGCCTTCCCACAATTAAAACAGATCACGGTCTCTCGACCACTGGTTGCCACTCTATTCCTGGACACACCCGCCACCGTTCTTGCAGCGAAAGATAATTCGGCAACACTTTCAACTCCCACGCTCCTCTCTGGGTGAGCCGTTGCATATTGCTGACAAAGTTCTACTGCCACTGCCAAACTAGTCGGCTTACGTTCTTTGAGAAACGCCACCAGCACAGAATCACATGACTGGTAAATCTTGTCTCGTAGCACAAGATCTCGAAGAGCTGTATAAGTTAGCTCGGCCCCAGATAGATGCACCCACCTGTCAAAATACAACTGTACTTGGTCCATATACTGGTGGAACGTGTCCCCTGGTTGAGGTGTAGCTTCATGGAACTTCCTGCGGTAGCCCTCTTACGTCAGTCCGAACCTGGTAAGCAAGACTTCGCACATCCTATCATAGTCCTCCAAGTCAGACATGGTGAAAGACATGCATGCTTGAAGGGCCTTTCCTGAGAGTAAATTATATAGAAATTTGCCCCATTCTTTCTTTGGCCAACCAGCGCTTTCTGCATGAATTCTGAATCGTTGCAGGTATGCATCCATCAGGTCCACCTGTTCATTAAAATTCTGAAGTTTCGGCCTCCACGTGTCTGCATATATTGCCTTCTGTTCGCTCTTGATATCTTCTCTACCTCCTCGCAGTTTTTCTTTTTCTAGTTCAATTTCCATCATTCTTAATTGCCTCTCTCGCTCCTTCGCTCTTTCATCTCGCGCCATTGCATTTTCAATAAATGCACTTAACTTCTCACCTTGTAGTTCTAATGAGACCCCTTTTTGACGGTACAATTCAAACAAATCATCTTGAGATTTGAGATCCATGTTAATAACAAAAGTACACGTGTGACGTACCTGTACGACCTTCATACACAGCCCAGTTTGGACGAGCTCCCAGATGTCACAATATACTTATAAATGAATACAAACAACAATACTCGAGGTTAGTCAAAACAATGTATTCTCTCCTTCAACAACAACAACCGTCACTACTTCGCACCTTTTACTACTTCCGTTCACCATAAACATTCATTTAGTGCACTGTCATAGGGAATACCCTGTGACAGTATGCTACGCATGATTGTAAGGAGAAAGAAACTACTTAGTTGTTTTCTTAAACACAAACTGAAAGTTCACTAGTGTCAAGTTTTCTGTTCAAATTATTTTTATTGAATTAGTGCTAGCCCATAAAAACTTATTGCTTATAAATCAAAACTGGGTCAAAGTATTCTATAACGAAACAATACACCGAAAGTAATATCCTTTATGTTAGCAATAATGAATTAGAAAAATGTCTAATGTTATTCTTTTTTAACAAAGTTGCGTCTTTGCGTTTTTTGTACTAATGGACAGGATTATGAATGTAACAAAATAATTCTTTATAACTATTGACCAGAATGGCAAGTAACAAAATAACTTTTTTGATATAAATATAATAAATTTTGTGGTTACTGTGAACGAAAATGTCAAGAGGTAGGTGATCAATGGTGTAAATATATTTTATGCCACTCAGGGTGGCCTCTAAAAATACCACCCCCTTTTGTCTAAGGATTACGACAATTGTACCGTACCGTAAAAGAAAAAAAATATTATAATAGTTTGGTTATGTATTTGTATACAGTTATTTCCATATCCAGAACATTTATTATTTTAAATTTGTTTAACTATAGCTGTAAATTAAAAAAAAAAGTTGCGTGAACTATCCCGTAGCCCTGTGAATACATCGATTGACTCATCATTGGTTGGAACAAGGTCGATCCTTGATATGTTACATAATTTTCTCTTGACTTTTTTTCATAAGCTTTTGCATTTTAATTGTGTGTTTTAAACAATTATTTACATATATTTTATTATTGAACTTTCAGTTGATGTTTGACTAAATATATGGAACAATTGTCTCACGATTTACCTTTTAATATATTTTTTAAGGTACACATATTTTTCAAAAGTCATTTTAATATTTAGCTTTGTTATTAATTTTACAGTAGCAAAATCCATGATATAACTGTTTGCGGGTTATGTCTAATAAAAAGAGTTTAATACACTTATATCAACAATTTTATTTCTTACTTAAAAAGGTATGGGATTATATATCTATATGTAATGAAATGACAAGTGTGTTGTAAACAAGAATAAACTATTTAAATATGAGGCCACACACAATTGTTTTTAATAATTACGTAATTATGTGAACGAATCATATATCATATTATTCATTTTCAGTGTGCGTTAAATCGAAAGCGGAAAACAAGAATTCAAAATGGCGTCTTGCCAGCGTACCGATTCGAGAGATGTTTTTTAAAAATCTACAGTTTTGAATTGATTCTGCGGTTTTTAAACGTGAAAGCCAAATGCCAAAATGTAAAATAATTCAATTTAAATATGTTTTGGTTTGTTTTTGTGTATTTCTACAACATATTACATCTTTAAATTGTAAAAAAATCATGAAATTATCGGATCTGACCGAAACCAAAAATAACCTAGCCTACCGATCAAACCTAAGGGAGGCTATTCAAAAAGCAAAATAAACCAAACAATATGCCGGCCTCTTCATCAGTCAAGAACATATGCATCTTGCTTAAAACAGTTAATATTTTTTTAAAAAGTAGGGCCGTAAAATGATAAAACTATATGACCACTTTAATAAAATAATGAGGTAAGTTCATGTTTTTAAGGTGTCTTTCTTATTATCAGAATGATTTTAGCTGCGTTTTGCATAACGCTGTTGTTAACATAACACCCTCGACATCATTGTAGTATTAGTAGTAATAATTATTATTCACGAACAGTGAATGACAAGTAAATATAACAAAGACAACGCAGCCTTGCAAATCTTTAGATGATTAATGTCATGTTTATGGCTTTTTTGTAAATTATGTAAAATTTAGTATTATCTCTATACTATAGTCAGTTTTATTTAAAATAAAAAAAAATCTTTATATATGATTCTGTACATAACTAAGGGAAATCTACTACTAATATACTCAGCAAAAATATATCATCTGCAATTATATTTTTCATAGTAATTACAAAGAATTTTCGACAGTCTGTCTGTTCTACTCGGTTTATTGGTGGTTGGTAATAATTATTGCTTTTTGACAGTCTTTCTGTGCTGTTAAGCCTATTAGTTTTATGTAAGAGTTATTGGGGTTTTTCCATTGCAAACAAATAAATTAGTCTTTTTCATTGCAAACAAATAAATTAGTCTATTTCTCTTTGCATCAAAGATTTCTATCCATCAAAGATTTCTATTTTCTATAAAATTGTGTAAAAGCATAAAATTGTAATATGTCAGATTTACTTAAAAATAATTGTAAGATAGTCAGGAAATCCAGAGCAGATGAATCATCTGAGGCAAAAAAAAAGGCGCTTGGAATCTAATAAATTGCGAAAGCAACAGAGAATATTTTGTGAATCTGCAAATTCTTTTTCATTTGACTTTGTTCTCATGTTCTTAGATAATTTCAATTTTTTCAATTTGGACCACAGATGGCTTTGGTTAATACAGGTCCCTACTATATAATCCCTTGATGCTCTTAGAATAACTGGTAGAAGCTGTCGGAAATCTCCTCCCATCAAAATAACTTTCCCTTCGAATAATGCATCACTTTCCATTAAATCTTTCAGTAATCTATCCACAGCAATAAAACAATGAGTTTTGATTCTGTCAAAGTCTATGGAGAAAAAAAAATTCTAAAAATCCTGTGTATAAAGAGGTCTTGATGCAATAAAAAAATCTTATGTACATAATTTAAAAAATGTAACATTGTAGAAATAGTACAAAAACTTATTTTAACTGTAATTAACCACCACCAGTTATTTTATCTAAAAGGTCCATTGTAGGTCAACTACCTTTTTTTATTGTATTTAACAGTCCTTTTTAGGGCTATTACCTTTTATTGTATTTAACGTTCCTTATTAGGGCCACTACCATTTATTGTGTCTTAACGGTCCTTTTTAGGGCCACTACCATATTTTGAATCTTGAAAGTCCTTTTCAGGGCTAATGAAAATTTTACAATTAGCTTGAGTTCGCTTGCTAGCATGAGTTTTAATAAAAAAGTTCCTTTCAGGACCACCTAAAGTAAAGTTTATTTTTTTAAGGTACATTTATAAGTAAAATATAAACATTGTTGAGGTTAATTCATAGTTATTAGTATTTTAAAAAGTGCTGCAAATGTTTTGCGGGTACAGCTAGTGTAAACATATTAAAGTTTGTTTTTGAATTCGCAACCAAAGTGTTTAGCAATATTAAATGTTATAATCCCATTTAATAAGTACCATTTCAACATTGAGAAAAATGAAAATAACAGCTTACCACAGTTTTCTTCATCACTGTTATCACCACATCGACTCCATCCATCACATATGTTCGTCACTGGAATACACTTCTTATTTTTACTATGAAACTCATTATTTTGACAATTATCTGAAAATAAAATAAACCAGCATGTCGTCAATATTTATTTTATACAAATTATGTTACAGGGATATTAGCAGTAGAACCAAAATAAACTTATTTGATACTATGACTTTGTAGTACATTTATATATATATGCGTTGGTGTGTTCATCTTAGTTGTTTTGTGTGTGTGTGTGTGTATTAGGGTGGAGTGAACAAAAAAACATTTTTTTTTATTGTTTATTCTAATATTTCAAATGGTTGTCAAATGGTTTAAGTAGTTATGGCCTAAAATATCTTTTATGTAGTGTAATGTTTACCGGTGCCCCAAAGGCCTTCAAATTTTAGAGGAAACAAACTTTAAAACATTATAACAATTTTGAATGAAATCAACATTAATTAGTGAAATTTTAAATGTTAATGTGCAAATATGAACTGCTTAACTAAATTATGTTTATGAATTGACTTTTTAACAATTTACAATAACTCAGGTTCGTCGATTTTTTATTAAGGCAGGAGACAAATAACATGACAGGAAGATGGTCTTCCACAATAGCCTATCACCATCTTTGCACGACGTTTTTGTTTTAATGTTAAACCAAACAGGACCATAAACCTACACAATATAAGTTGAACGTTCTTGTAGTTCAAATGACTGAGACATTGTTGCAATATACAAACGAAGTATTCTGTTTGCCTTTGTCAACCAGATTGCATGAGAAAATTTGCCAGGATCGCGGCGAGCAAGGTCATTGGAACAGATGCCTCTAATTACATATTGACAGATTTCCAGAAGTTATGCTTGATCTGCATTTAAAACATTACACGCAATTTCCGGTAAGTCAGCATATATTCTCCTGAAAGCAACAGGAGGGATAATTTCTCAACTCTTGAATTGCAACTCCAATATAACCTAGTAATCTGCGAGGAACAGTTGTTGGGTCATCAAGGTGTTTGAATAAATGCCAAAGTGGCAACTCATTCGCAACTGACATACTAGCGATTGAACATGATTATTCAATTTTTCTTCTATAAGCGTATAACGCCACCGTTGGAACCTGTATTGCCTGCTGTCTCTTCTCAGCTTTTTTCAATCTTGTATACTTGTTTTTTATTCTGTAGGAAAGCTAACATCTTCTAAACTTGTTGTAGCTATTGTGACACCTGCTCTGTCTGAAATTCCTTATCTGTCGCAAGTTTGTGCAACATTTGGCAGCATTATACAAATTTGTTTATTTTTTGTGTGAGTGATTGAAGTTGATTGCACACAACAACTAAGATGAACACACCTACGCAGAATTATTCAGATTATACAACCTATATGCACATAACAACTTACAGGCACACAACAACTCAGATGCACTTAACAACACAGAGGCACATGACAATCTAGAGGCACATTACAACCTAGAGACACACAACAACTTACAGGCACACTACTACTCAGATTTAAACAACAACTCAGATGCATAATAAAATTACTTAGTAGTATTAATATTGTGAAATGTTTGTAGCAATAACCTGTTGTTGTTTTTTTTTTGTTGCTTTTGAAAAAAATTAATAAATCTTGTGGCCATGTGGCTGACCAGGTTATAGTATAGACGGGGGGCAAACTGTAAGACATTACTAGGCCTAGACCACATGTTAGGTTTACTGTATCTTAGCATTGTTAGAATCCTCTCCTCATCCTTTTCACTTGATTTTACAATCAAGGCGAACTGCCGAAACATAAATCGCTTGCCTTTGTAACGGACATATAAACACACTTGCCTTTGTAACGGACATATAAACACACTTGCCTTTGTAACGGGCATATACACATACTTGCCTTTGTAACAGACATCTAAACACACTTGCCTTTGTAACAGACATCTAAACACACTTACCTTTGTAACAGACATATAAACACACTTGCATTTGTGACGGACATCTAAACACAATTGCTTTTGAGACGGACATCTAAACACACTTGCATTTGAGACGGATATCTAAACACAATTACCTTTGAGAAAGACATCTAAACACACTTGCCTTTGTAACGGACATATAAACACACTTGCCTTTGTAACGGACATATAAACACACTTGCCTTTGAGACGGACATCTAACCACATTTGCTTTTGTAACTTTTGATTATCACAGTTATCTATCCCGCCCATTTTAAAGAAAAACATATAAATACATAATTTATTTATTGCAAAATTATCTATTTTTAAAAAAAATTATATCATATGAATAAGCAACCCTGTCACCCTAATAAATTTAGATGTATTGTCTAAAAAATGCGAAGAGTTGAAAGTGCATGATAATTTTTTTGAAGAGCTCAAGTAATATTTTTTCTTTATATTTTTAATGCATCAGATTAAAATGGTTTATTTGTCGATTTAAAAAAAAGTTTACGTGGACATTTTTTTTCTAATCATGATGACTTCCAGACATTTACTTCTGGGCCAAGTCACTTGATTATTTATATTTTGTTTTTAACGTCAATCCAAATTGACTTTTGGAATTAGGGTCTATCAGGTTAAATCTTTATGTATGAACAAACATAAACTTTCGAAAAAAAATATTATGTAATTATATAACACAACATACTATTTATTATTTAAAAAAATAGAAAAAAACTTTTTGAATATTAAAACAACCAAACACCCAGACATACAATTACATCTAGATATTGCCCACTACACAAATCTGACTCAGGCAGACTAATTGTTCCAGTTACTTTTCTTTATCAGTTCGATTGTCCACACCAACACTTTCTACATTTTTAGTTTATTATTTCAGATAAACTCTATTAATATTTTTTTCACTTTAACACTATATCCTAAAGCAATTTAAGATCTTATAGCGGTCAACAGCTCGAAATGTTTTGCTAGCCCTGATGAGGAGACAAAAAGTATTCGCCCCAACTATTTTATATATGTTGATCACACTCTACATTAGTCTACAACTCTACATGATATGCGACAGATGATAACTAGCATCTCTAAACGTAGTCTAGATCTGTATATAGGACGTTTCTTATGGTCCATTACTGTCTCAGAAACTTATGAAGATTTTAAATTTAAAGAAATTGAACATGAAAAAGAATTAGACTAGCTCGTGTCTTGTGTTTCATTTGATAGTCATGTTCTGATCATTTGATAGTCATGTTCTGATCATTTGATAGTCTTGTTCTGATCATTTGATAGTCATGTTCTGATCATTTGATAGTCATGTTCTGATCATTTGATAGTCATGTTCTGATCATTCGATAGTCATGTTCTGATCATTTGCATGTCAAGCTGTGTAACAAATTGCATGAGACTAGTCCCCTAATTCTTTATAAAAAGAATGTTTTTTATCCTGAAAAACGCATTCCGTTACATAATAAAATTAGCTTCCATTCCTTATGACCTGCGGTTTGCGACGTAAAAATCGTGTAACTCGATTTGAGACTGTTGGTGTTTTTGTAGGAAGACTCAATTCAGACACACATGTACATTCTACAAAAAAACTATACACGACAATATTATTTTAAAACGAAGAAACTTATTACTTATTATGAAATAAATGAAGCATTTTCTAGTCTTATATAGACTATCCAAATGTTTGTAAAATATATTAACATGTGCAAAGAAAAACAACAACAGAAAGTTTAATCCTTTTGAAAAAAAAAATATAGGAAAATATCGATCTATATATTAATGTATCATTTTACACTCAGTAAAGAGGACAAATAATAAACCTACTAATTCAAAGATGTATCGCATTAATAACTTACCGGCCGATAGATTCGATGGTATATCAATAAATGTGATGAACACAATCCATATTAAATAACCCGATAAGAAATTAACCATTGTATCAAACAATATTTATCAACGTAATTATTTAGTCTTGAGTTCACTATGTTGCTAGCAATCCTCTTTTATTTCATCTGTTTAAAAAATAAAAAAATAAAAAAAAGATTATAGCTGATCAGCAAAAAGCAGTGGTTCTCAATGAAACATTATACCAAATGTAAATGATGTTAGTTTTCACAACTCACAAGTAAAGAAAAACATCTATAGAAACAATATAAACATAAAGGAAGTTTTCAGAAAATAACTTATTATTATATTTTATTTGCTGTGTATGCTTAAAATGTAAACATGTCGCCAGCCTACCTACAACATGATTTTAGAAATCAGTGTAAATAATTTAAACATGCATTTTGTGTGTGAGTGTAATTATAGATATATATATTTTACCAAATATGTGATATATTGTAGTATATTAAGTCCATAATTACACCCATTTACATATATTTATGAACATATTTTTGAGAACTAAACTCCTTTGCATCCTAGATTATTAAATCATATCACCTAAATTAATATTTTTTGTTTCCCTGCGATTTTTTTTTCCTTCTTAAGGACTTAGTAAACAAATCTACAAAACACTAATAAACATTCACATCTACAAAACACTAATAAACATTCACATCTACAAAACACTAATAAACATTCACATCTACAAAACACTAATAAACATTCACATCTACAAAACACTAATAAACATTCACATCTACAAAACACTAATAAACATTCACATCTACAAAACACTAATAAACATTCATATTTACAAAAAACTAATAGGCATTCCCAACTATATTTCTTCATCTATGTATTTAAAATCTTTAAAATACAAAAAAAAGTTGCCAAAAGGACTTGTAGTATGTTGTAATATATAATTATATATTATTTTCTTTTCAAAAGTTTATGTTTGTTCATACATAAAGATTTAACCTGATTACCCTAATGCTAAAAAACAATTTTGATTGACATTAAAAACAAATATAAATAATAAGTGACTTGTCCAAGAAGTACTGTCTGGAAGTCAATATGCCGAGTGTTGTCATTTGGCAACGGTTTTACAAAATCACTATTTCTAAAAATATATAATATTTGACATTATCAACTATTTTCTGGAACCATTAATAGTTTATAATTTAGAAGAAAAAAATCATGTGTCAGTTGCCAAAAAAAGCGGGTGATAAAAGGCTAAAATACTCTGCTACACATCAACTTCTACTTAAAACTGCGAGTGGCTGGATGGCGCTTTAGATAGCTTTGGTCTCCCATGATGTCTGCCTTGTCTTTGCATTTTTGACTAAGGTGAGGATCAAAGTCTGGTAGAAGTGGATAATATGACCCTTAGAGATAAACATCGTATCATTTCACACACACACACACACACACACCGAACACTGCTACATAGTTGATTCTATAAAACATTTTCAAAAAAAAAAGTTCTTTTACACTATCACATTTACATACCTATATTTTAATTGAATAGAACAGTTTTTTTTTTGTATTGTGTCTCTGTGTAAATAAAATAATGACTAGTCGGAAAAAAAAACAATATAACTACAATTACACATATATTAAAAATATGTGTATGTATGTCAGCCATAAAATATATAGCATATACCACTCTCAAAAATAAATATTTATAAATATATGTTGTTTCATTTCTCTTATTTTCCATTGTACCCGGTCTAATATATTATTGTGTTAAACTATTAAACAATAGTTTAATTTTTTTTTTCATTAAATTTTAAGTTCACGTTACACGTTTCCCTGCAGACTTAAATCTACTTAAAATATTTTTAAGAGATGTTTTAAATAGATTCAAATTAAGTGTTTTGTGTATTTGATGGTGTGTCATATAGTGTTATCTACATTCTACAGATTTGTTTTATTTTGACACATTTTAAGTTTCAACCTTTAGTTGTACATTTCTTGTCTTTGGCAAAATAATAAAACCAAACATGAATTGGTAATTTAAAAAAAAAACAGTATTATTATCAAGTTTTTATGTGTGCTCTAACTAAAAACCATGCATTCCACGCTGAAGTGTAGACAATTAAATATTAGTTATGGTGACATCTTTTGTTTTAATTTCTTTTTTGGGGAAAATCCCGATTAAGAAAATTATAAATATGTATGGCACATTAGAAACAAAAGGTAACTTTTCAGAATATGTATTATGTATGCATTACGAAAAAATAATTACAAACATCTGTCTGTACTGAATAGTATCAAAATAACACTTCAACGTGCTGCGGTAAGGGGTGCATTGAGGCAGACCAAAAATAAAAAGCAATGCAAATTAAAACTCCCCCCATCCATCATCCCCGAAAAATGTTTGCTAGAAGGTACCAGATAGTGAACATAATGTTTACACATGATAGGTCAAAGTTCAACTTTGTATGTCAGCTTGTTATTGAGCGCTCCATGTTGTAACTCTCTGATTGAGCGCACCATGTTGTAACTCTTTTATTGAACGTACCATGGATATTAGAATTGAACGCGATAACATAGAGCAGTAGAGAGAAGAAAGTGACGTAAAAGCCGGCAAGAGCAGTGGTCATGATTGTTGTCTTTATTATTTATGATTATTAAAATACTCTTAACGGAACATACGCCTGTGTGTGTTATTGAATTACAGTGAGAAGATTATAGCTGTTGAAAAGTTATAAGTCCAGCTAGAATACATCAGTAACGTGGATACCTAAAGACCACCACATATTTTAGGTACCACAAATGTGGCTCAAAATAGTGATTTTGCCACACTGTAGTCAATATTTGGATAGTTTTAACTTAATGATTTATCTATGTAAACTGATCAAATCTTAGAAACAATTGTACCATTCAAAATTATTTTGTAAGCCCTACGATAATATGTAATTTTTAATTACGTTGATTTAAAACAAAAGGTTGAATCTTTTAAATGAAAATAGATCACCGAAGTCACTTTTTACCGGCCGACGCGCGGTCTAATTTGCCTATCCTATATTCAATCTCCGTTCGATCCTGGGCCATTCGTCCGACAGTAATGCTAAATATATTATTGTGTGCGGAAATGAATACCCTCTACAACTATACTAACCATTTTTTAATATGAAATAATCAAAATAAAAAGAAAATTACTATATGAATTCTTAAATTTGTAGGGTTTTCTTTAGTATCCTTCGAAAGCTCGTCCATTTTTTTTAAATACGATAGTAAAACTTTATTTCTAAGCATACCGCAGAATCGCAGAGCGCTAAGAAATAGCATATAACAACATTTTTCACACATACTTGCATGACCGTGAAAATGGCCGACAATCCTGTTGACAACGCGTCACTAGTCACAATGAATATAACTTTATTGGAACTTAAACACCTAGTTAGTAAGTAGAAACGAAACAAACTAGTAAATAAATAGTTTCATAATTTGTTCATTACTCTTTTAGCTTTATATTACTTTGGAAATTTTTATTGTTGTAGTTATAATAACTTTAATCTGATAAACCTCGAGACAATTTTGATGTTTTTGTACATTGAACGATACCCCTCATGTTTGCGGACACTTCTATGTTTTTCTGGCTATTTTTTTAGAGAGATAATAATATTTTCTAAGAGATTATATATTCAAAATTGACTAGTATATATTTTTTTACAGTTGTTAGTTTTATTATCTCAAATTTAAATAAATATAATAGATCACGTGATTGGTAATTGGTTGTCAATGTAAACATGTAGTAGATGCAGGCCGACCGATTAACATAACTATTATTGAATGGATATTTATTGAATTATTGCTGTAATATATTTTTTTAGTCTATACTTAAATTCACTATTATCTAAGTCAGAACCATTTTTAAATACCATAATTATCTTTATCAGACGGTGAACAACTCAATACTTTATAGAAGGTTTATGTGCTAGTTGGAGGAAATACCTTTATTGCCTTTGCTACTAGACTAGTAACACATTACTTCTTCGACTCTGGTTTTGAAAGAGGAAAAAAATGGCAAGTCATGGACTCATGTAACTGTTACGCCTGTATTTTTTTTAATTAAAATATCTCTTAGCTACTCATGCGTTTGTATTACTATTAAATATTATTATTAATTTTACTTCAGTTTGAGTATTAGAAATATACTGAAGTTTGAATATCTTTTAGCTTTAATTAAACATGGTTCTCACAAATCCAAAAAAAAAGAACTGGTAATCAAGTAAAGTAACACATAGAAAATACTTGTATGTGTTAAAATACCATATCAGCAGTATATTATGTAACTTATTTGGACCAATTTTTAATGTGGGTTAGATATTTTAAAGCCTTGCAACTTTTGGAGTGAATAAGTAAAATATGCACAGTCCACTGAAAGAGTCTGTTCTTTCAAACCTAAAGAGATTAACTAATGAACTTTTCATTAATTTTTTTTTTAAATTATATTAAGTAAACAAAGACACCCAAACTCTTCATAAACAAACCAGTGTACCTTTATCTACTAATAGAGAAATACATGAAGACATAATAAAACATTTAAAACAAATTAAAAAATTGTAATGGTAGAGTCAATAACTGGACAATAATGTCCTTGATGAAATAGTAGTACTAAATCAAGAAGAAATTAGAGTTAAAATCACTAAATGATCAATAAAACAGTACATTATCACTAAGTAAACATGAATTGAAACAAAACAGATGTGTTTTGAAACACTCTGGAAATAAACATTTATTACTGTTAGAGATATTGAAATATGAAATTAAAAAAGAAGGGAATGATGTTGATCAACAGTGCAGGATTTATATATAAACTACACAATCTCTAGCTTAGGGCGCCCACTTTTTTTTGGAAGGGGCAAAAAATTGTCAGAGTGAGCGATTGTCATATATATTTAAATATTTGGCAGTTATTTAATATCGGGAAATATAAAGGGCCCCATATCACACATAGCTTATGGCCTTATCAAGTCTAAATCCGGTTTCGCTGATCAATTAAATGGTATATTAATAACTCATTCAAATGGTATATACTTAAACTAATTTAAAAGTAAATGTACTTAAATTTCGAAAGTTGCACTTGATTAGGTGAGCTCCTGTACTGGTAAAATGCGTATATTATGTGTCTGCTTTCCAAGACTACTGAAATATTTAGAATATAATTGAATAGTTACTGTTACTATTGTTACTAATATAACTTTTCAAATAATACTTAATAGTGGATTTTCCCCCAATGAAAGTATTTTTATTGATTTTTTACATGCATGGATTTATCTATCCCTGTTCTGTATATATAAAAAGTTGTTGTTTTTTTATGTAAAATCCTCACCCCCCACACGACAAAACATGGGAGGATTGATGAAATAAATATTTTGTTAAGGGAGTTACTGCTGTCCGGTGAAGAATGCAATTTTTTTTTTATTTATTTATAATTTTTAGGGTTTTTTGACAAATATTACGTAAAGGTAAACGTTGTTTATTGAAGTCATGAATATTTTCATTCCAGAATTAAGTCGTGTGGGTTTGCTAAATTAGCGGCGGCACGCTAGGCATATGGTGCAAGTCATAAGTGGGGGCTTGATATAAAATAATTGATTTCACTACATCTAGGAAACAAGCAAAATAGAAAAAAAAAACTAAAAAACATCAACCGGAAGTCTTTGTTTAGGGGCGGGGCATTGAACAATTGCAATAGCTCCTTGCCGCCATCTTGATATCACTAGGGATGGGGGGGGGGGGAAACTTTGCCACCAGCCATGGACGACATTTTCACTAGATTAGTACAGGAAATATGGCATGGGCGCTGGAGGGGGGGGGAAAGAGCGGCTATTCAAGATCCGGCCTTTGGCTGTTAATGTGTTTAAAAAGAGAAATGGAATACAAAATAATTAAAAATATCAAAAGCCAATGATCCTTAAGATATTTATTTTTTGTGTAAAGTCAGCGTATGAATGGCATATTAACCTCTTACATCTTATGATCTGGTAATGACATATTGACCTCTTACATCTTATGATCTGTTAATGACATATTACCCTCTTACATCTTATGATCCGGTAATGTGAAGATTTTAGTGGTTCTTTTCTTTCATTTCCATAATTGCTGAAAGTGCAATGCCCATTGTAGTCACAAAAGGGAGAGAATACTAACTGACTAAAACAGCATTCACGGTATTCATTTTAGTTGGGCGTACTTGGAAAATTTAACCATGAAGTCCAAACATATATTTAGTTATGTTCAGGGGCGGATTTACAATTTTAGGGTACCAAGGCCTACAAGTGCAAGTAATATTAGAATGGGTACCAGACATAAGATGATAACGTAAAGGCATTTTGCTGAATGTTCATCATTCATTCAGTTTATGATTTAGACCGTAATAAACTTAAGACTTCAGGGTTCGATGCTCAGTGAGAGTCACGGATACTTTCCCAAGTGAAATTTGTCTAAAGTCATACAAGTCCACACAGCTTTAAATGAGTACCTGACAAGTTGGGTAGGTAAAGGCGGCTGGTTGTTGTACTATCTACACAATCCATTTTATATGCCGAGTTTAATGAAACAGAAGAATTCTACAATTTATCTGCCCCGATGGCACGTCAGGATTAAGGGAACATTACATATTCACCGTAATAAAGCGGATTGACGACGTTTCCCCAATCCGGGACACATTAACCTGAAACAACGACGTATTAGATAAAAAAAGCCCCGTAAAAATAAAAACAGAAAAAAACACGCTGACCTATACATGAAGGTAAGTTTTAATGCTTCAATTTAATATTTTACAACTTAGAATTAGCGCGGGGCCAATGAAAGTGCGGGGCCCATGAAAGTGCGGGGCCCAATGCATCTGAAAAGGTTATAGTGACCTAAGGCCGGTCCTGATAAGAGGGAGAACATTCATGATGTTTATTTATTTGCTAAAAATTAAGTTTAGTAATTGATAGGTGACTTTGGGTTATACAACGTGCTTGACAAACATCTCCATAATATGGTATGCAGTCTATTTTTATTTCATATTATTTGCCTTTCTTACAGGTCGTAATTTTGCGTTACATTAAAAGACAGACCAGACTAACGTGTCCCACGAGGGAATCTCTGGGGAAAGATTCGATCTTATCTCTGACTTGTTTGTTGAGGGAAACCCAGACTCAATTTGAATACTTGAAAGTTGCTCCCACATATGGCCATGTAGACTAATGTCTGGAGCCGAGCACTTGACCATTTCATGACGGTAGTGATGCAGAATAAAAATCCGGCTGGCTAATAAAGAATATCCCAATCACCCAGTCATAAGCCATCCAGCTTCCCAGCCTCCCAGTCACTCAGTTATCCAGGCACCCAGCCATCCAGCCACAAAGACACCTAGCCATCCAGCCTCCCAGTCTTCCAGTCACCCAGCAACCCAGCCTCCCAGTCACCCAGTCACCTACCCATCTAGCCACAAAGCCACAACGCCATCCAGCCTCCCAGTCACCCTGCCAAACGGTCTCCTAGTCACCCAACCATTCAGCCATCCAGAATTCCAGTCACCCTGTAGGCCAGCCTCGCAGTCACCCAGCCATTAGTCTCCTAGCCACACAGCCATCCAGCCTCCCATCCTTCCAGTCACCCAGCCATACAGTCTCCTAGCCACCCAGACTTCCAGTCACCCAGCCATACAGTCTCCAAGCCACCCAGTCACCCAGCCGTAAAGTCTCCTAGCCACCCAGCCATCCAGCCTCCCAGTCACCCAGCCAAACAGTCTCCTAGCCACTCAATCATTCAGCCATCCAGCCTTCCAGTCACCCAGTAACCCAGCCTCTAGTCTCCTAGCCACCCAGCCATCCAGCCTCCCTGTCATCCAGCCACCCAGCCATCCAGCCTTCCAGTCACCCAGCCATACAGTCTCCTAGCCACCCAGCCATCCAGCATCCCAGTCACCCAGCCTTCCAGTCACCCAGCCATACAGTCTCCTAATTTAAATTGTTTTTATTTCTAAAATATTATATTTCTAATGTACAATTATTTCCCTTTATTACTTACCTAAAATACGTCACATTTTTTTTTTCAATTTTTGACTATTACGTCACATGAATGAATTGAATAAGGGTTGAGATTGAGTAGCGCCGTACACAATGTTTACAATGCAAACTAACCCAATTATGATGGGGGCTTCACACAGAGGGTGTATAGAGGGGGCCCAGTTTGAGGAGGGCCCCCAAAATATTTTTTAAACTAAATATTAAGTACATTATCTCATGTCAAAATGTAGTGGCTCCCGAAGATGCCTAAAATCCCTTGATTCGGCATTGGGTTCACAGAACTATAATGTTGAAAGCTTTGATATGTCTTTCTTTTTTAAGAGGCCTAATGTTTTCTGCGTTTGCGGCCTCAACTGCATTGATGGAATACTATGTTTTTAATTGAATGTCTTTCTTCTCGGGACCAAGCTTGAGAAGCGTCAAAAATTATCTCATGTCAAAATGCTGGGACAGCCCCAAAAGAGGCCAAGCCCACCGGGCCCCTAAATCCCTAGGTTCTGCACTGCCGGGTCGGCAATTTTTCTTAGTTAATTGTACTATGCTGCAATGTGTATAACAGTAAATAAACCACCTGTTAAACATGTAGCGTTTTGCTTAACACAAGCACTCACTTACGTCTCTCTTTTTTTTTTAAATACGCCATGTCTAACATCATAAAACATCAAATGAATAACTGTTTGTAAAGGAGTCCATTAAAATATTATGAAGGAATATAATTTTAAGAGTTGTTGTTTATTTTTACCCATAGTGATGATTATTTTCTTTGGGAGGAACTATTTAACATATGAACTTTATTTGATGTATTATTAGGTGTTCCTGTTCTCAAATGTATTTTGGCTACAATAATCTGTTCGTGTCCTTGTGGCCACTGCAAGTATATAGACTGATTGTTAATGCGCTAAAATAGATATCACCATTTTCAACTCCAACTGTGTGCCTACTCGCCGGTCCGGGTACCGGGCCTTTGATAACTAGTATGTATAACAAAATAACTAGTTAAGCCTAAATTCTGAAGTTACTTTGATTAAAAAAAATAAATTCAAAGATAAAAAAAATTAAAAAATTACAATACAAAATAGAAGTACATTAGCACATCAATAAATACTTTATTTCACTATGAACGTTCAGTGATATTTAGAATCGAAAAAAATAAAAATTTTAAAGTAAAATTTTGAGAATCCTCTTAAAAAAAGTTTTTTTTAAAAAGTGAGAAGGGAGGTAATATTTTATTATTAAAAGAACATTTTAGTTATGACATTTACTTTTTCATAGCACGTTAGTTAAAGTTACAGCAATCTGAGATCTACTTCTGTCGTACATAAATAGCCAATACGTCTGCCTCCCCTATGTTCCGGTGGTCCACAAGTCACCCGTTGATCCTTTAGCGTAGAGGAACCCTGGAAAGCTGCTGGTTTTTTTCAAATAAACAATAAGTTCCCCTGTTGTCGACGGCTATAAGCCAGCCCCAGTCGTTGGGACAGACCCCGAAGTCCCTGTTGATATAAAAACGTCGGACGATGTTTTGGTTTAGATCATTTTCTCCTAAGATACTAAAACGGTTTGTCGGGCTGGTCTTGAGGTCTTTCCACGATTCTACCAGTCGATTCTGGCTGAACCAATTGGTGACGTCTGACCCCTGTCCGTCAAACACCAAGTAACCAACTACTGAATTTCTCTCGTACAGCACCACGGCAACCTGGAAAATGTCTGCCCAGCTTTGGAGAATTTGATTGTTCCTGTAATGGTGTCACAGGTTGTGACTAATATGTCGAAACTATCCCCTTACTCCAACCCTTAACCTAATAATAGTAACAACGTTAATATGTATATTAAACTATCCATAACAATCTACGCTCCCGCTCCTCAGTTCTTCCCCGTTTCCACCCCACCCCCGTAATTGCGTCACGTCCAGGTGTTCGACAGAGTCTCCGTCGACGAACCAAAGTAGCTGTTAACAGTAACATGTTATATTCCGCGGGGAAATCTCTGACCACCTGACTGCTGTACCTACTCCGGTCGGCGCCTTCAAAGAGACCCGCTGGATGTCCAGTTACTATTGTATGGCGTACTACTTCTCCCCCCCCCATCTAGGCTCCACCCCCTAATTTGAAAGTTTGAATGTAGCAGTTATCATATTTGATTGGTTAATGGTCACGTGTGAAAAGTGTTGAGCGAGGTAAAAGATATAGATTCTAGGCAGTCGGCCCGGGAGCGGCGTCTTGACAAGTCGACTAGTGAATAGTCTCTGAGTGAGAGAAAGAGAGACATATAGAGAAAGAGAGACATATAGAGAAAGAGAGAGAAATAGAGAGAGAGAGAAAGATCTAGAGTGAACACGTCCTTCAATTTATTCATAATTTTATATTGGATTACCTCCTTGCTGTACCTTTTTGGATTATCTTTGATTTATTTGAAAGGCCACCAGATCCCTGATACGGACTGGTGCCTCTGTACATAATAAATATTTGATTGTTGTACCCACGACTTTGTCGAGTTGATCCTAGTCACCTGTTTTACCTGTAATTGCTGTGGAGACTGTGCGTGTGGCAGGAATACAAATAAAATACGAGTCAAACTTTGAGTCAGCCCTCATACACTTAGACACAAGCCAAGTGTACCCTTCTTGGGATCCTCACCATCTGGGGGTCTCGTTGCCGGGAACCATAACAAATGGCTATCGCACTTTAAGCTGGAATCGACCTATGAAACAAAAAGAAAGACGATACTGAACGTAGATATCAATGACGTAATTTCAAATGTTTTTTTTATGTTTACTTTTACCGCATATTATCTAAAAATGTTTTATGAACATTAGGCAATAATATTTACCTTCTTGCACCCAATTTGAACTTTTTCTGGGATCCCGGCGCCTGTTATGAAGGCATCAAATACGGTTTTGATGATGTATGGGGTACCTCGAAATGCCAGTGTCAATCCTTGGGGGAAATTTTCATCTGGACTCAAGTCTGAGCAAGACATGCACTAAAATATTGTTTTTTTTAAATTATAAATATGAATTGACTTGTATTCTTTTACAGTATAAATAATTAAAGATGAGACCGGTTAGTTCCAAGTCAAATGAACGATCGATGCAATGATAAAGTCTATTATACATCTATTGTGAAAAAAGAGCATCTCCGAGATCGAAGTACATAGCACATGTCATCGGGATTGGGGAATACAAAGTGTAGTGACAGACAAACTAAATTTTAAAAGATATTAGTTAATGACTATTATTTTGTTTCATATCTCTGTAACTGATTAAATGATTGTTATTATCACTATGATGTCTGTCTATACGGACATAAACCTCTTTATTTATTTGCTATATTAAACAAGACAGATGATCATGATAAGTATGTTAATCTTTATTGAAATTTACATTCCACCCTTTCACAGTAAATAGCGAATGTGATATCAAATAATCTGTCTCTCTCTCTCTCTCTCTCTCTCTATATATATATATATACACACATATTAGGTTGGGGCAAAAACTGACATATTTTGGAGTTAAGGTCTCAGACAAACCAAAATCAGTGATCCATATGAAAGTAAAAACGTAGACAAAAACAGTTTTATTTTCTGTATAACTGTTTTCTAGCAACTATGTCTTTAAAAAAACGCATTTAAATGTGTTCTGGAAAAATAACGCTGCTGAACAGAGTGAATTTTTTACTATGTTAATGGTTCTTAAAATCAAACACAACATATTCAACAACAACAATCTCTAGTAAAATAAAAAAAAAACAAATTTATTTGCAACAGTACGGCAGTTCAATGTAAACTACAGTGTATAGTATAAATAACAGTAATTCGACTTTGATTGGCGAAAATTCGAAATATATTCTATTGTTCATGGTGAAAGTCTTGTGGTAGGTGACACCCTGAATTTTCCGCACCCGGGTGACACCAACGTTAGTGACATCACGGCATAAATATAAAGGAAAAGTATGGTTTAAAAAAACTAAAATGACAAACAACAAAAAATAAGCGAAAGATACCGGTAATTAGATTATTACATCATGCAATAGAACAACTAATTTATCATTTATCTTCACTTATGAAGGTCATGACGTCACTGACTGAAAACGAGTTTAGTGGATGACGGGGCATAGGCATGTACATGTAAAAATATTTGTTAGGTAATTTATGTCCACGGTATCTTTACTACTGATGGGTGGAGAGAAATGAAATGTAATAGTGATTGATGGATGGGGCACAGAGAGTTTGACAATTTTGATTGTCATCACTGCTATGTGTGACTGAAATACTGTGATATGTGTATTGCATCAGTTCATACATGGCGAGACTACCGACGTAAGTGTCTTGCATCAGTTCGTACATCGCGAGACTACCGACGTAAGTGTCTTGCATCAGTTCGTACATCGCGAGACTACCGTCGTAAGTGTCTTGCATCAGTTCATACATGGCGAGACTACCGACGTAAGTGTCTTGCATCAGTTCATACACAAATCGCGAGACTACAATCATATGTGTCTTGCATTACTTCATACATAAATCGCGAGACTACTGTCTTTTTTCTTTTTTACTAATATTATTGTAGAAATTAAATATTTAGGTATATACTATTTTTTTTTTTTATATTTTACTACAGTGGTTTTCAATGTTTGGGTCGCGAACAATCTCAGATAGGTAACTATAAAATTTAAATTGAAAGAATCAGAAATATGTATATACTTAATTAGTAAACAAAGGCCAGGTACCCGGACCGGCGAGTAGGCACACAGTTGGAGTTGAAAATGGTAGGGAGCGACCGATATGTCTTTTTACCGATAGTCCGATGCCGATATTTTCCCCCAACATTTTTACCGATACCGATACCGATATTTTCTTTTTAATCAACAACAATGCCAAACACGTATTTTTATCGTGCTGTATGACGCAAGGAGGTTGAGTACATGGAGATGGCGTCTGTTATCAGATGGTACCAAGCGGCTGAATCCAGTGGGCGCAGCCTATCGCCGCCATGTTCGACTCAAAATATTCCACCAGCTTTCATTATGATACCAGTTTTCGCATTCTAGAAACGACTACAATGAGCTTTGTATTTCGTCATCACTTTTTTTCTAAAGTCTGCTAAGGCCCTAGTAAAGCTATTTATACGATCAGCTGAAAGAGGCCTATAAAGCTTATATTATACGCTATATCGAAATTAAGCCAGGGTAAAAATTGTATTTTTACATAATACATAATATTTTGTATTTATACTTTGATGTTTATTGCAAAGCATTTGATCAAACAATGAAAAATGATTTACTGATTGCTTCGAAACGCTTCGAAAGACAATATTGACAGTCTTGTTTTTAGTCTAGTTTACGCTGCTTTGTGCTAGCCATTTTTCATTGTTTGATCAAATGCTTTGCAATAAACATCAAAGCATCTGATAGCAGACGCCGTCTCTATGTATTCAACCTCCTTGGTTTCAGCCTAGTGACGTCATGCCGCCTCCAGTAAAAAAAAATTCAACCTCCTTGGTATGACGTATGTCAACCCATGTTCACCCCTTCCCTGTCATATTTTGTAAAACTTCGCCCACACGTGTCTTGTTTACCCCCCCTCCCAACTTCCTATCCAAAAAAAATACACACAGATGTTCACTAATTGTATCATTCAAGGTCATACATTAGAATTAAGAAATGCCAATCCTATTGTTTCAAGGTCATATCGCTGATGTAATTGTACGTGTTTTTTTTTCCTTTTTTTTTTAAACTTGTCTGATCTGGTTATAGAATTGGGTTATTTACTGATTTTTTTTTCTGCAACTCTGTTGCCAAAAAACAGCCGGTCCGATAGTTAACCCCTAGTGCCAATATCGGTTCGACTATCGGTCGCTCCCTACAACAATCGGCCGATCCGATATTAAGCGATAGTGCCAATATCGGTCCGATACCGATTCGATTATCGGTCGCTCCCTAGAAAATGGTGATACATATTTGAGCGCGTTAACAATCAGTATATATACTCGCAGTGGCCCCAAGGACTTGAACAGATTATTGTAGCCAAAATACATTTGAGAATAGGGACACCTAATAATACATCAAATAAAGTTCATATGTTAAATAGTTCCTCCCAAAGAAAATAATCCGCATGATTTTGTGTTACCTCTCCTAAGATCGCTTAATTTTCCCTTGGTAATGATTGAGGCGGTCGAAAACAGTATTACATTGTGATTGCCATTTGGCATTCACGATCTTACCTAGCGTATGTTAGTGTACATTGTTTTGTCACCTCGGCACTAAACATATGGCTGGTCCAATGTCATTTCTGGCAGCCATGTAGGAGACAAATCTTACTCGGCCGGACATTAGGTAGCCGGATCATTTATGTTATGAAGAAAAAAGTAAATGTTTCTGTCATCTTTGCATTGTTTATGTCGCCATCTTGGATGACAGACACGATCTCGGATGACAGACACGATCTCGATGACAGACGGGATTTCATGACAGACATGGGATTGCCGACAGAGCAGGAAAAAAGATTTTTATGTATAATAGATTATTATTATATTATTCTTTATGTTACAAAAATAAATATCAATCTGCAAAATCAATTAAAGCTGAAATCTTCAAGTACAATTAAAGCTGAAATCTTCAAGTACAATTAAAGCTGAAATCTTCAAGTACAATTAAAGCTGAAATCTTCAAGTACAATTAAAGACACATATATTTACAATTTTTTTATATAGTTTTTTTTTATTTCCAAAGGGTCGCAAAAAATTAACTGGCTTCAGTGCGGATCGCAATTAGTAAAAGTTTGATAACCAATGTATTTTAACCTTGAAAAATAATTATCAGCTTACCTGCATTGACACCTGTATAAAGAAAAAGAGCAATTACACAATAGAAACTTAACATGATGATAGGTTATAACCTGTTATAGCTCTCTCACAAGTTACGCTGTATTTGTGCTATTGGGACATCTCTGGTGTGAGACGCCATTATATATGTTTTGATCTGTTGTTACATTTGCATAAATATGTGTTTGATAAATGTTTTTATTTTTTTTTTAAAAAAAAAACTTAACAAGAGTCTGATTACATCTACGTGACTTCTCCTTTCATTCATTCATTGTTATAATATCAAACATGTGCGACAACACACACGGGGAACATGATTTGCAGCCATTATTTTTTAATGTATTAAGCTAATGCATTTCTTTTATCTCCATCATATCCACCCTGTCCCCTGGTCCAGTATTGCGGTATTGGTCGAGAGAATGACCATGTTGGGTTAAGGTGGTCAGTTCAGCCTTATAGAGAAATAAAATGCTCCAAGTGTAGGGAAGAGGAAAGGGGGTTTGAGTGATAACCAGTGAGACGAAAGAGAGAAATAGAGAAAGTGAGAGTGTGTGTGAGACAGAGAGAGTGTGTGTGAGACAGAGAGAGAGAGAGAGAAATAGAGAGTGAAAGTGAGAGTGTGTGTGAGACAGAGAGAGAGAGAAATAGAGAGTGAAAGTGAGAGTGTGTGTGAGACAGAGAGAGAGAGAGAGAAATAGAGAGTGAAAGTGAGAGTCTGTGAGACAGAGAGAGAGAGAGAGAGAGAGAGAAATAGAGAGTGAAAGTGAGAGTGTGTGTGAGACAGAGAGAGAGAGAGAGAGAGAAATAGAGAGTGAAAGTGAGAGTGTGTGTGAGACAGAGAGAGAGAGAGAGAGAGAAATAGAGAGTGAAAGTGAGAGTGTGTGTGAGACAGAGAGGGAGAGAGAGAGAGAAATAGAGAGTGAAAGTGAGAGTGTGTGTGAGACAGAGAGAGAGAGAGAGAAATAGAGAGTGAAAGTGAGAGTGTGTGTGAGACAGAGAGAGAGAGAAATAGAGAGTGAAAGTGAGAGTGTGTGTGAGACAGAGAGAGATAGTGAATGTGAGAGTGTGTGTGAGACAGAGAGAGAGAGAGAGAAATAGAGAGTGAAAGTGAGAGTGTGTGTGAGACAGAGTGAGAGAGATTGAGAGAGAGAGAGTGAATGCGATATGGGCTAATAGACCTTAAATGACTGAGAGAGAGAAAGAGAGAGAGAGAGAGAGAAAGGGAAGGAAAAAGTTAGAGTGAACGAAAGAGAGAGTGATATTGAGTGTGTGTGTGAGAGAGAGAGAGAGAGAGAGAAAGAGAGAGAGAGAGAGAGAGAGAGAGAGAGAGAGAGAGAGAGAGAGAGAGTGAAAGATAGAGGGAAATGAAGGTTAATAATAGTGAGAAAATGAGTTAAAAAGAGATAGTAAGATTGAGTTAAGGAGACGTGAATAAGAGAGTGAGAGTGAAATAAAGAGAAAGTGATATTGAGAGAGAGAGATTAAGGGTGAGTGAAAGAGAAAGAGACATTGAGAGTTTGTGAAAGAGAGTGAAAATGAGAGACATACAGTGGGAGAGATAGAGAGGTAGCCACACATATTGTTGAATATTCAGGAACATGTAAACAAATAAAAGTGGGTTATGTTTACTAAGCTTTGTTTACATTTTAAGTTACACTTTGGGTCAATAGCCATACACCAGTGGACGCTAGAAAAGTTTGTTATTGGGCTATGTTTACAAAGTTCCATTCCAGAGTTGTGTAAGAATATGTTTACTAGACTTTGTTTATATTTTAATACATTAATGTAATTTTTATAAACGTTTCTTTTTTCGTATTTGATTGCAAAATAATTATATTTTTAAGGCTTGTCTCGAAACCGTATCTGATATCAAAGTGGGTCACATAGCTTAAACAATTGAAAAAGCTGTAAGTCACACAATAAATCAATTAGAGAAAAAGAAAATACAATGGATAGTCCTAATTTTTAATTTCATTGATGGTTGAAAAAAAAATCAGTTCATTTTAAATATGTGAGTTCATTATAACATGAAATATTGATACAACGTTTAGCTTGTTTGTGTACCAGTGAAAGGGAATATCTGAAAGTCGATTCTATATGTTCCTTGTTTCGGTTTTTGAAAATAAGATAAAAGCCAAACTGATACCTGGTCAGATTATTATTTGTATTCTCTCCAGACTTACTTCTTCCTAGTTTAGATTGCATATCGATATCCCATAACAAATGTGGCATAGACAATCATTTGCTTATGTAATGTTATTACCAACAGTTGCTGGATGTTGGCGATAATTTATTTTGAAGAGGGTTAGTCGAAAATGGTTTGTTTGAAAACTGGTTCTGTAATTATCTTCTAAAAATATAAATAAATAAGTGTAATCATTAATCGATAATAAAATGAGTAGTGTTATTTTTTTCTTTTTTTTTAAGCGACCAACTCTTGGTTGGTAACTATAAATTCCATTGCCACTGTGTTACTGAATGTGATTTTCACGGAAATTGTGCTGTCATGGGTATATTTTATTTATAGAACTGTTGTATGTATATTATTATATTTACTTCTGTGGAACATCCTCTACTTCTGGTAAGGTGTATAAATTGTAGTATAGTCTCTTTGGTGTTTGTGGCCCACCGTGTAGGTGTATAAAATTAAATGTCCACAGATATGTGTGAGACAAAACACATATCAACAGTTACAGAGCACTGAATAAATAGTTGGCTTATATATATATATATATATATATATATATATATATATATATATATATATATATATATATCAAGTCGTCTGCCTTATCTATCGTCTGGAAATCTATCTCCCTCTAATCTTCAACTTACTGTCTGTGGCAAGATTATTAAAACTACTTAAACTCTAGACTAAATATAAATATTACATGTGCTAACGAGAAATGTATATTGTAAGCGAAAATGTATTATGCCAACTTTATGTTTATTAAGTAATATTTAATCTAGCTTTAATTGGCTATGTGAATTTTTGCTGTAAATTTAGATTCAATAGGACTAGCTCATATATTTTTCAACCCTGGAGATATTTATTTTATTTATCACTCATGTATCACTCTCATTCGATTCATAGATTATAAGTTACTCAAATACATATTTAATATCAATTTAACAAAACTGTTCATCTCATAATACCAGTTTTATAACCGTAATACAGAGAAGGTTGATGTATGAAAAAGTGAGTCCGTGTGTTACAAACTGTATTAAGACATCCTTCCGCGTTCAACCCCCACCCCCTTTTCTTCCCGTGTTATATCAACCCCCACCTCCTTTTATCTCTACCCCAACCCTTCTCATAACACACCCCTCTCCCAATCTAGTGGCACGCCAGTTAGAACACCAAACCAATGGCTCGTGGCGGTGGACATGTCTCCGCCGTACATCCATCCCCCCCCCCTCATGAGATTAATTCCTCGGACCAGGCTAGATGATAACAGAACGTTGCGCCTTATCATATGGCACCGTTGGTCGGCACACCTGGACATGACATGACGTTGACGTATGTTTTCAGAGTATGTTTCAATTGTATAAATTGAGTTTACTAATCAGGGTGTTTTTCCCTCACTCCGAAGGGTCCACGTTATACGGGTCTGCTTAGACTCCCTACTGTAAAGTTAGCGGATAACTAACAACTCTCTTCAGAGCTATATGTATTTTGTTTAATAAACTAAAGTGTTGGTATCTATATACGTATCCAGTTTGACTTGTTTCTTCATCTGTTTGTCACGTGGCTGTACACAAATAAATTATTGACGGCACGTATCCAGTTCAGGACTAGATTGCCCATAGACAACGGCCATCACAACGGTTTACAAAGGCGATATTGTGATACCGTGTTTAAAGCTGCATACAAATGTAAGGGATGCATGTTAAAATAATGTTAGTCAAGTGTTGGACAAGTGTTGGACATGTGTTAAGCAAGTATGGAAATGTATGTGACAAAAGTGTTGGACAAGCGTGGAACTAATTTCGTACAACTGTTAGACAAGTGTAAAACAAGTGTAAAACAATTGGTGTACAAATGTTGGTCAAATGTGGAACAAGTGTAAAACAATTGGTGTACAAATGTTGGTCAAGTGTGGAACAAGTGTGAAAAATTGTGGTAAATGTGTGGAACAAGTGTCTAACGAATGTATGATAATTGTTGGAGAAGTGTTGGACGAGTTTGGGACAAGAGTGGTACAAGTGTGGGCCAAATGTTGGACAAGTGCTGGACCAGTGTGGGACAAGTGTTGATAAGTGTTAGACGAGTGTTGGATAGGTTTTGGACAAATGTTGAACGAGTGTGGAACAAGTGTTAGACATGTGTAAAATAAGTATTGGACGAGTGTTGGACAAGAGTGATACAAGTGTGGGACAAGTGTTTGACGAGTGTTGGATAAGTGTTGGATACGTGTTGGATAAGTTTTGGTCGATGGTGAGACAAGAGTGGTACAAGTGTTGGATAAGTGTTGGTCGAGGGTGGGACAAGTGTTGGACATGTGTAAAATAAGTATTGGACGAGTGTTGGACAAGAGTGATACTAGTGTGGGACAAGTGTTTGACAAGTGTTGGATAAGTTTTGGTCGAGGTGAGACAAGAGTGGTACAAGTGTTGGATAAGTATTGGTCGAGGGTGAGACAAGAGTGGTACAAGTGTTGGATAAGTATTGGTCGAGGGTGAGACAAGAGTGGTACAAGTGTTGGATAAGTATTGGTCGAGGGTGGGACAAGAGTGGTAATAGTGTTGGATAAGTATTGGTCGAGGGTGGGACAAGAGTGGTAATAGTGTTAGACATGTTTTGAACAAGTATTGGACGAGAGATTGATAAGTGTGGCACAAGTGTGGCACAAGTGTGGCACAAGTGTTAGACTAATGTGGTTTAAATGTTGTGTAAGTGTGCGACAAGTTTGGGACATGTGTGTTTGTCACGTTAAGAGTTCGTCTGGTTGTTCCTGGCAAGACAACAATACAAGAGTGGGGCACAATATGTCAGAGGAGGTCGGCGGCCTAAACTGACCAGAGGCAATTGCGTTTGTTGTTTATAAACTGTGGACTGTTGAAATCTGTTTTTCTACTGTATAATGCAGTTGTGTTTTTTTTTAAACCTTCTTGTTATATTTTTGAATGTACGCCTGTGCTGTTATTATATTGTTGTATTATTTAACAGTATGTATGTTTGCATACAATTTATCTCTCTACAGCTGAGTTTCTCGAGCTGTGTTACGTTTATCCTCTGTGGTACGGGAAAGGTTTTCCAGAGTACGCAGCGACATTTAGTTTGATGTAGGTAGCCAGTTTACTGCGTGACACAGAAAACTACGTCTCCAAGTTTCACATTAGAAAGTTATGGACCTTCCATTTATGAAAACAAAGTACATTGATTTACTAATTTACTTGTGTGGGGTAACCGCAGACATACTTTCGTACGCTTTAGGGTACAGTCGCGAAAAAGGTTGAGAACTGCTTCTCTACAATAAGGCAGAACACCAGCTATCTTTATTACATAAGTTTACTTTAAATTCTTAAAAAAGTAATCTAGATTAAAAATGTATAACTTTTGCATCTGACTGTAGAGAATTTATTTACTATTGACAAAGCAACGATTGAGAGCGGCGGTCTGGTAGACACCACTTGTCTGACTGATTTGAATGATTCAACATGTAGCAGCAATTTGTATGACTTTTAAGTCAAGTGGAGTAAACCTTATCAATTTAGCTGGATTAGGTTCAAAGTTCAAATCAAAACAATAAGACGTTTAGAATGCTATAAAATGTCAATTTAGATTTTTATATCCCCAGTCAAGTTTGCCGAGATATTTTGAGAACATTATTGCCTAAAGGAGCCACCTATGCCATTATATTTGATAGAGATTAACAATGGAAAAGGGAATTTAGATTATGGTAGTGGGCAGTGTAGTTGTCTAGCAGGAAAATAGAAAGGCACTTCATCTTAATAATTTAAATGCCAAAATTTAGCCAAAATTTAGATCTCAGCTTTATCATAGGAGCGGACACATCCTTTGAGTAGTCTTGGGCAACATTGGGTTTGTAAATTTGACCGGAGAACCGAATATACAGATGGGGGTGTGGACACGAACTGATATATATTGAATGTAACATAAAAACTAGTGCTCTACTTCAATCTGAAATGAAAAGCGAAAATTCCAATGGAACTACATATCATGAACACATATAAACAATTGCTTCTGTTGTAAAAAGCAGAAAAAACATGATCATACAATGTTGTTAAGAAGTTTGAAAGACATAATCGAAGTCCTGGAAACTATGATTTCACAACGATATTTAATGTAACAGATGAGAAAGAAGAGTGATTTTGCCCAGAAGACAGAGAGTACTATGCACTTCAGATTTAAATAAAAGAAAAAATAGGCTACTGAAGATGATTCACCAAAGATTCATCCAAGAAAAATGAAAGTGCCAGTCACAGAAAGCTTTACTGAAGAAAGTGTTTAATCAAGTGTCTTACCTAATTCGGATACAGAAGATTATGTTTGTAAAGAAGATTTTGTGAGCGAAGAACAGTGTTCCAGTTGTAGTAAAGATAATGAGAAACCATTAAAGTCTAAAAGACAAAAAACTTCTTCAGTGCGTTTAGTGACTGCAGCAAAATTGAGTACAAGGAAGGTCCAAAAAGTTGGGAACTGGAGTATGCATATCTACTCCAACTCAAAGCGCCATTTACAAAGGTCTACTGAAAGAAGGAGAAAATTAAATATTAATTTCAAGGAAAACTTTAAAAACGAAAATTGATGCTTACAATATGATGGAAAGACCATACAAAATAAAGCATATGAGGAGGTTGTTATAAAAAATAAAAAAAGGGAGTTGAGACTCGCTGAAATTTCGTAATGCCGGCCATGTGTGTGTGTCTTTATATTTATCGCATACATTGACACATTCAAATGTGTGTCTTTATATTTATCGCATACATTGACACATTCAAATGTGTGTCTTTATATTTATCGCATACATTGACACATTCAAATGTGTGTCTTTATATTTATCGCATACATTGACACATTCAAATGTGTGTCTTTATATTTATCGCATACATTGACGCATTCAAATGTGTGTCTTTATATTTATCGCATACATTGACGCATTCAAATGTGTGTCTTTATATTTATCGTATACATTGACGCATTCAAATGTGTGTCTTTATATTTATCGCATACGTTGACGCATTCAAATGTGTGTCTTTATATTTATCGCATACATTGACGCATTCAAATGTGTGTCTTTATATTTATCGCATACATTGACACATTCAAATGTGTGTCTTTATATTTCTCGCATACATTGACACATTCAAATGTGTGTCTTTATATTTATCGCATACATTGACACATTCAAATGTGTGTCTTTATATTTATCGCATACATTGACACATTCGAATGCGCATTTATCTTGCAATATTAATTAATTAGAGATGTATATTAGAGTTCAATATATAGTTGAACTGTAAAAATTTAAAGACAATCGGGCAGAAGTGTTTAATGTGTTTCTGTAGACATATAAATACACAGATAGTGTGACTAGCACTACACCAGACGCCTTCATTTACTTAAGTCAGGTGTCTGATTTCTGCCGCATTGACTTGGCAAATTCAGAAGGGCCTTAAAATGACTGTGTCACATAGCGGTGGGGGGGGGTTGAACTTGGAGCCCCCAGGGTTAAAAGTCGAGTGATCTAAGTTGCGAAACCAAACAATATGTACTTTTTGATTAAATTCATACTTTTTTTTAACAAATTTAAAGACTTAACTGTAAAATAGATAATTGCTTATCATAATATTTACGTATCTGTTAAATTATAATATTATGATACTATTCTAGCATGAATGATTACTAGTTTTTGTTTTAGAATTCAAAATTTCACTTGCATAATTTACAGATTGTGATGAAAGTACATGGGGAGATAACTGTCATCAGGATTGAAGTGACAGCTGTTACAATAAACATTGTAATAGTACAACAGGGGAATGTACTGACGGATGTTTAGGTTATATTGACCTGCACATATATTCTAAGTGTTTTGTTGTTTTACTTTTAAAACCAGTGGTCCCCAACCTGTTTCTCACCGCGGACCGGTAGACGTTTACCACTGCGACATTATTTATATTTTAGATTGTTTTTATTTACAAGCCAATGCCACTCACATCCCATCAGCTCCCGGCAAACCTCTCATCCGTGGAAGGTCATACAATGCATAGAAATACACCACAGTCAAAAGGAAATAATTGAATGTTTCTAGGGCGGCCGAGTATCATTTGATTTCACGGCCCGATACCAGTCCGCGGCCACATGGGGGTGACTTTAAATTATTTTTAGGATAGAAATGAAGTCATACATGTGTGTAGATTTTTACTTTCCGTTCAGATATAAGTATAGTTTACTTTAAATTGTAACAATAACAACCCTGAATTAATTAAAAGCTGTTTAAGTGATTACATAGTTTAACTATGTACATAGTTACATTTTTGGACTATGCAAGTAAGTACATTGTTTTTTTCACATTTTAGTCTGTGAGTTAAATTACTTAGGAAGAAACTGTACCATCCCATGTTCCCATAATTTCAAAGACCAGAGATGTAACAAAGAGAATGGAACGTGTAGCCAGTGTTATTCTGGTTAAAGGGGCGATAACTGCAACTCAAGTAAACAATTTGTTTCTTTTTCTAACAACATCGATAACCTTTAAATATCCCAGTAGCCGAGACTTTGTGCAGTATCACTCACGCTAATGAACATCCGTGACACTTCCATAGCAATCCGTGTCAATGTAGAATATTTCTCAGGTCCCCAATTAAACTCTCAAATTTATGGCCAATGTCGTTTTACTACATATGTCCCCTTCACATGATTATTTCCCCTTGATTTTCAGTTGTATTGAACATCTGTTTAATTTCCACTAAGCGACGACATGTGGAACATAAATTACTTTATAATTTATTATAATCGACACCTTAGGAAGGCATTTTGTATTTTTTAGAGCATTTTCGAAAAAAAAATACTCTATTGTCCCCGTTTTGTCTGTCCGTCCGTGTACACCCTAGATCTCAACAACCATAAGTCCTAGACCCATGATATATATATCATTTTGTAGATCTTGGCCTACCAAGAATCGACTTTTTTCCATTTCGCGATCTGACCTCTCAGGGCCGTAAAAGGGGCCTTAGTACCGTTTTTTTACTATATAAGCTATATTAATAAAGGAGCGCTATATCTCAGCAACTATAAGTCCTAGACCCATGATGTATATATCATTTTGTAGGTCTTGGCTTGCCATTTCTTAACGGTTAATGTGACCAGAACAGAAACTACGCAATTAATGTTTTGTAATGTGAATGAAATTGTCAAAATGGAATGATAAGTAGAAATTATGGCATGACAATTTTGTAAGTCCGTATGTCTTACTTGTGTTACAGTAGTGTCCCTTGTAACCATAGTGACATGTGTTGCATTTTCCAGTCAGGTGATTACACTTTCGGCCCCTACAATCATTAGAATAAACATTAAGAATAAACATTACAAAAATAGTTTTTGTCACACGCTAAAATAAACTCATAAAACTAATAAATATTACAAACAAGCAATTAAGCCTGTTCCATTCTGGACACAGGACGTGTTAGCGCATTTTCATGTTATGTATCAGTACGTATGCTATCTTTCAGTAAATATTTGTAAATTTTGTAAATGTTTATAAATTCAGTTGTGTAATGCATATATCTGTAAAAAAAAAATTATAAAGACGTTTCTTTATATTTGAAAAAAAATTATTGTCTCTTAAATCTAACTACAAGTGGTTTGTGGTCACTGAAATAGGACTCATAATTGAAACATTCTAAATTGTAGTCGTTTAATCGTCCGAAAACTCCGTCAATTGTTGCATAGCTCTGATAAACTCAGAACACAAGCTTACTATTTCATTTGATGAGTTTCTTAATAAATCTTGGGGAAACTACTTGCTGCAGTATTTCGCACCAAATGAACGGGCTATTGAACGTACAAGGTGCATATATAATATATAAGCCCCTTAGGAGCCCTAAAGCCCGGCCCTCAGAGGTTCTATCGCGAAATGAACTTTTGATGTACACATGGCAGGCCAAGACCTACAAAATGATATATACATCATGGATCTAGGACTTATAGTTGCTGAGATATAGCGCTCCTTTATTAATATAGCTTATATAGTAAAATACGGTACTAAGGGCCCTTTTACGGCCCTGAGAGGTCAGATCGCGAAATGGAAAAAAGTCGATTCTTGACAGGCCAAGACCTACAAAATGATATATACATCATGGGTCTAGGACTTATGGTTGTTGAGATCTAGGGTGTACACGGACGGACAGACAAAACGGGGACAATAGAGCATTTTTTTTTCGAAAATGCTCTAAAAAAAGGTTTTGTTGGGTGTTGATATGTTTAGTTTGTAGACGGATATATATATATATATATATATATATATATATATACATATATATATATATATATATATATATATATATATATATATTATAAACACAGAATCTCTTATCAGGTAGGGAATTATTCCCAGGGCTGCAGTGAAAGGAATCATAATAAATGTTTTCAATTATTTTAGAGGGAATAAGGTTTGAAATTCTTTTATAAGTGTATTCGAACTTTTATTTCTGCACGTAGACAGATGTAGTCAAACTTTGCCGCTCGTATGTCATATAGTCAAAGTTTGATGCACGTAGACAGATGTAGTCAAACTTTGCCGCTCGTATGTCATATAGTCAAAGTTTAATGCACGTAGACAGATGTAGTCAAACTTTGCCTCTCGTATGTCATATAGTCAAAGTTTGATGCACGTAGACAGATGTAGTCAAACTTTGCCACACGTATGTCATATAGTCAAAGTTTGATGCACGTAGACAGATGTAGTCAAACTTTGCCACACGTATGTCATATAGTCAAAGTTTGATGCACGTAGACAGATGTAGTCAAACTTTGCCACACGTATGTCATATAGTCAAAGTTTGATGCACGTAGACAGATGTAGTCAAACTTTGCCACACGTATGTCATATAGTCAGAGTTTGATGCACGTAGACAGATGTAGTCAAACTTTGCCGCTCGTATGTCATATAGTTAAAGTTTGATGCACGTAGACAGATGTAGTCAAACTTTGCCACACGTATGTCATATAGTCAAAGTTTGATGCACGTAGACAGATGTAGTCAAACTTTGCCACACGTATGTCATATAGTCAAAGTTTGATGCACGTAGACAGATGTAGTCAAACTTTGCCACACGTATGTCATATAGTCAAAGTTTGATGCACGTAGACAGATGTAGTCAAACTTTGCCACACGTATGTCATATAGTCAAAGTTTGATGCACGTAGACAGATGTAGTCAAACTTTGCCACACGTATGTCATATAGTTAAAGTTTGATGCACGTAGACAGATGTAGTCAAACTTTGCCACACGTATGTCATATAGTCAAAGTTTGATGCACGTAGACAGATGTAGTCAAACTTTGCCACACGTAGTACACCTTTAGTTAGAATTTACTGGACGCAGGTCATATAGTCAAACTATGTCACAAGTAGACAGCTGTAGTTAAACTTTGCCACACGTAGACAGCTGTAGTTAAACTTTGCCACACGTAGACAGCTGTAGTTAAACTTTGCCACACGTAGACAGCTGTAGTAAAACTTTGCCACATTTAAGTCATATAGTCAAACTTGGCCGCACATAAGCAGCTGAAGTCAAACTTGTACGCACGTAGATAGCTGTTGTCAAATTTAGCAGCGCGGAGACAGCTGTTGTCATACTTTGTCACACGTAAGACAAGCTTTAATTCAAATTTTATGCAAACGCCTGGTAAATATTATACTGTCAAGCCTAATGTTAAATATTATATTGTTAAGCTTAATGGGTCATTCCATGACAACTCAACCCCTGGTGTTCACCCGACCCCCTCAAATCTTCCTGAAATTTTCACTGCTTTTTGAACATACAAAGTTGAGTAATTCCTGACAATTTTAGGTCATTTGGTAAAAACATTATGAGATACGATTTTTTAAAGTTTTAAGGGTAGTCGCGAGTTCGCATGACATTTACATATTCGCGATATTTTAACGTAAATATTTCAAAAACTAAAAGAGGAATCATGCTGAAATTTTCAGTATATAATCATTGTTATATTTTGAGTTGAATGATGTATTTATCTTAAGTGTAGCTTGCACACAGAATGCCCTAAAAATTTCCAAACATTGCACTTCAGACAGTTTTCATCAATATTTGACCCAGTATAGCCAAGAACATATAAGATGAAATGATGTTTGTTATACAATTAGTAAGAACCATATATGTGTTTATTATTTTGATAGAGAATTCCTGTTATTCAATAACAGTGTACTCATGGTGTTACAAACTGTATTAAAACATCTTCCCGCGTTCAACACCCACCCCCTTTCTTCCCGCGTTGTATTAACCCCCCCCCCCTTCTTTCCCCGGTCTGATATGGCGCGCCCGTATTTTGACCAAACCCAATGGCTCGTGACGACCCGTCTTCGGCGGAGCCGTCCATCTTTCACCTTCCCCCTCCCATGAGATTAATTCTTCGGACCAGGCTAGATGATAACTGAGCGGCCGTGCCTTATCATATGGCACCGTTGGTCGGGACACTTGGACCTGAAACCAATGACTCGTGACTGTGGACACGTCTCCGCCGCACATCCATCTTCCCCCCCCCCCCTCATGAGATTAATTCCTCGGACCAGGCTAAATGATAACAGAACGTTGCGCCTTATCATATGGCACGACGTTGACGTATGTTTTCAGAGTATGTTCCTATGATATAAAAGGAGATGAGTTTTAGTGAACGGGGGCAGTACACCCCCTTGCGGGGACGAGAGCAGTACATCCCCTTGCGGGGACGAGAGCAGTACACCCCCTTGCGGGGACGAGAGCAGTACACCCCCTTGCGGGGACAGGACTATACGCGCATTCCCCCACTCCGAGGGGTCCACGTCATACGAGTCTGTTTGACTCCCGACTCTAAACTTCCTTTAGAGTTATTTGTATACTTATGATCTGCATATTGTAACTTAGCGGCCCAGCTAAGAGTTCTTTTTAGAACTATATGTTTTATATGTACCTGCTTTGAATAAAGTCTAAGTGTTGTTAATCGCACCCGACTTGAGTCGATCTGTATTTACTCGTCACGTGGCTGTATGCAAATATAAATTATTGACCTCACGTATCCAGTTCTGAACTAGATTACCCACAGACAACGACCATCGCAACACAGCCCTAAAGGCGAGATTGTGACACATGGTGGACCCCTTTAAGCATCATGGTCATCCATTCTTGCACGCATTGCGACCCCCAGATGACAGTGTGGACAGTAATTCACACTTTTCATATTTTGCACACGTGTTAACCTTGACAAGCACTAGCTATGGTACCAATTTTGTGTTGGTGTCTTGACGCCTTCTTCTTGTTGAAAAATCTGCATGACATTGCATTATTTCTATACTATCGTTGACTATAGTAATTTTGAATGTTTGAATTGACATCTTTGATGGACTGGGTTGTGAATTTCATTTTTAGATCATTTTCGAAAAAAAATGCTCTATTGTCCCCGTTTTGTCTGTCTGTCTTTTTGTCCGTCATCACCCTAGATATCAGCGACCTTAAGTCCTAGATGTATATATCATTTTTGTAGATCTTGGCTTGCCATGTGTCCATTTTGCGATCTGACCTCTGAAGGTCGAAAAAAAAAGCTTATTAAGTACCGTTTTTTACTATATAAGCTATATTAACAAAAGAGCGCCCTATATCTCAACAACCATAGGTCCTAGACCCATGATGTATATATCATTTTGTAAGTCTTGGCTTGCCATGTGTGCATCAAAGTTCCGTTTCGCGATCGTTTTTTATTTGTGTAACATTTATTCAACATGACTTACTTCCCTTACTTGTAACACGAAAATGCGCTAACATGTCCTGTGTCCAGGCCTAGATTGCTTGTTTTACTTGACAAATGTATTATGATATTTTTCTAAGTGAATACTTTTAAATGATTTTTTTGTGTAATATTTGCTTGCAAAAACATAATGAATGTAATGCAGAAAGTGTCTTTTTTTTCAATGGTTTCTTAATTATTTCAAATTAAAAACAATAAGTCGTTTTTTGTTATTTTTCGTACATTAACGTGTATTATGGTAAATCAGCATAGCAATGAAATGTCAATCAGATTTTATGAAAAAATACAGTTAGTTTTAAGATACAAAATCAAATTACAGATTGTTTGTTTTTATCAACCATAGGAGCAACCATGCAAGGCGGATATCAGCGTATGCTCATTATGCTGCCAATGCAGTTAACTGATGGTATCTTATCTATGTACACTCAGCCCTACTATCAAACAGTTTCTTGCAATTGGCAAAATGCACATCGTCAAAGCATTATTGTCTTGATGAGCTGCCAGCCACAAAACAAGAACAAAACAGTAATGGTAGATAAACAAAACAAAAACATTTTATGATAATTTTGTTGATATAACAATGAAATTTTTAATATTTGTGCTTAAATTCTAATGTTACTTTTGTATAACTATTAAGATTTTTGACATCATGTTCTCTATGACCAAATAATTATGAAGGTGTATCAGGAATTATAATAATCACATTTTAATAAAGATCTCATTTCTTTAATCGGATTTTATTTATTAAATGCAACTTTTTTCACAATCGACTATTGTTTTATGATGCCTTTCTATTATCACAGAAAGTGCAACAGTCATGTTTGCACCACGAGAGACATAGCAGGCAGTTTAATCATTACCTGAAATATCCCCCTGTCCTCGCCGTATATCGAACCCGGCAGCCGAAGCTAGACATTCAAGCATTTTACAACAAGACAATCCAAAAGTTAGTCAGTAGACGGGATAAAAGAAGTTTAAATCAGCTAGAAATGTCTTGTGATTAAATGTAGTAATACTTGATCAATAAGAGTTGGATCACAATTAGATTGAAAATTGAAACTCATGTTTTATTCCCTCTCTAACCGTTAAACAACAAAAGTAAGTTGATCAGAATATTAAATAGCCCCAAATAAAGTATAGGCCTCAATTAAATTAAAACAAAAAATCAGTGCATTGTAAATAGTGCAATGAAAACAATACTTTAGAATTAGGATTGAGTGTAGTCTCACGAGGCGCGCATGCGAAAGTTCTCAACAAGTGAAACAATCGTGCATGATTTGTTGTGTTCTTATTATAGGTTTGATTGGTTTGACTGTAAATTACTGATCCTCATAGCTCCCAGATTGAATAAGTACTTTTTGTGGCAAAAGCTATGGAACGGTATTTTTGAGTCGACCCCCGTGGCGCCACAGTTACTAGTTACGCCACTGTTCAGACTTCACTAAATTTGTTCAGGTCGTAAGAACAAGAGGCGATTGGCGTGTTTCAGACTGGACGAGTCTTTGTGAAGTGAAGATCTTATAATTATGTCCTATGAAGTGTTTTTATACTGCTAATTACAAAATGTAGTGAGCTCAATAACAGCTTGCTACTAAAGTATATCAATTTCGCCTGTAAATAAACTTGTTTGTTTCATTTATTTTTTTTAAGTTAGAAAGGGTTTTGAATATTTTTTTCTAATTCATTTTATATGTGGCATTTCACATATTTATTAAACGCAACAGAATATGATTCAGTATTTGCCCTACCATTTTCTATCCCATTATAATATTATGTAATATATATGTGCTGATCTCAATGAGCCATTATTTATCTGTATTAATATTGATTATTAAATTTGATGATAGACTACTATGTGACTCTTTAACGTATTTTTGGCTCTTTTCATCACGTTGATCGGCTATTTAAATATATGAATGTACTGTCTGAAAAACACATACACGATATTGATATTTGTTACACACACAGTATTGTAATAAATTATAATGTATTGAACAATGTTATATGTCATTTTAAATAAATGATTAAACTTTAAACTGTATTGATTGACTGGTCGGATCATGTTCACAGCTGGTCGGATCATGTTCACACCTGGTCGGATCATGTTCACAGCTGTGCGGATTAGTTAACAAGGCATTACAAGTTGTTGTAAATTAAAAAAAAAAATAACTAAAAAACAAATCAAAAGAAAACTACAGATCAAAATTAAAATTTTAAGGAGATATTTACTCACTTTATTTAATTTAGATATACATTACATCTGTAAGATATACATTACATCTGTAAGATATACATTACATCTGTAAGGTATACATTTTTATCTGTAAGGTATACATTTTTATCTGTAAGATATGCATTACATGTGTAAGATATACATTACATCGGTAAGATACACATTACGTGTGTAAGATATACATTACATCGGTGAGATATACATTACGTGTGTAAGATATACATCACATCTGTAAGATATACATTGCATATTTAAGATAAACATTACATCTTTAAGATATACAATAAATCTGTAAGATATACTTTCGATGTTTAAGATAAACAATAAATCTGTATGGTATACATTACATCTTTAAAATATACAATACATCCCTAGGATATACATTACATCTTGTTTAAAAAACGAACATCAAAGAAGTTTAAAAAACAATTAAATACTGTAAGCTTGAAACACTTCACATAAAACGTCAGAAAATACAGGAAAACACAAAAACAATTCATTTATTAAAGCAGCAGCATGGAAGTGACATGTACGATTTACTTTCGCTCTAATACCGTCGTCCTAGAAGTATCTGTGTAGATAATAATAAGATTAGTATCTGTGTGGTTAAATAAAGACAAGTATCTGTGTGGTTAAACAAAGACAAGTATCTGAGTGGTTAAACAAAGACAAATATCTGTGTGGATAATAATAAGATAAGTGTGTGTGTTAATAATAATGAAAATGAAATACATTGCTAATAAAATAAATACTGCCCTTCCACCCACGACCACCCCCTTCCTTCTTTGCGATACCACCAGCGGAATACAACTCCTATAATACAACGTGATCACGTACAATATATAATTATCTCCCTTATGAACTTGTCTTCCACCCCCTCCCCCCCCCGGGTCCTAACTGCAAGATCTAAGCCAAGAAATATAACCCATCTTATCGATACGCATGCTAGATGATTACTATGACCCACATTTCTAGTATAAGTCCTAATAAAATGATGGTTTCTGTGCTCGACCTAAGCGCCAACACTCAACCTGTCTGAGTATTTCTGGCCAAAGCCCCTAGAAACATAAGTCCAAATCCACTGTAAACGTAAAACGTGGTTAGCTTTAATACGCGGCCATTGAAGAGCCGTTATTAATTTAAATTATCGTCAGCCAAGGGCCCCTGCTGCGAAGATCACACCAACAGGTACAATAACATTCAACCAAAGGGGAATAATACAAATAACAAAGCAAGGGTGATAACTAGGGGTGGGACAATCTTTTTCTTTCTAAGATAGGCTATGTATTATTTTTTATTATATATTTAATCTATTTTGGTTATTTTCTTTCTCTATAATTTCACGTATACAAATATTCTTTAAGGTCAGGTAAGAGACCGTTTGATAATAATAAGGAGCGAATCTTTCATCTTGAAATAATCGTCTTTTATTTCATTGATCTCAATATATCGTTTTCAATCATTCCAGTCTATTAACCGAGTTCTCGAACGAATTAATCTCGAAACCCAGGTTGCAATTATGTTAATTTCCAATAATACTATTGTCTCTGAAAAAAAATGGATTAATAAGCAGTAAACTTACACTATTGAACAGATGAGTGACCCACTGTATTAGAAAATGTTACAACAATTTGATCTTTGGTAATGCTGCCTTCTGAAAGATAAAAAAAAAATGTTACATTTCTAAATTAAAGATTTTATGTCAAGAGCGAAATATTTAAAAAAAAATACCGCTTGTCCACATAAAAAAGGTATATTACACAATAATAAATAATAATAATAATAATGTCTCAAAATTCACTTTCATAATTGTAATGTATGTCTGTTTACAGTCATTATTTTACTGCAATATAATTTTGTTTTAAAAAAGACTTAAGATTATGGAATTGGAAAAATGACGTAAGATTTCGCTCAGACTTTATTTCAGGTCACTCAATATCTATATGTATGTCACTCCATATCTATATGTAGTTTACTCAGTATCTATATGTAATTTACTCAGTATCTATATGAATGTCACTCCGTATATATACGCAGGTCACTCAGCATTTGTATATAGGTCACTCAGTATCTATATGTAGGCACCCAGTATCGATATACATGTCCAGTAGAGGACATAATGATGTGGATCAACACTTTGGTCCAGAAGTGAGAATGCTAATTGAATAGAAAAAAGCAACTGCTTCATGTTATCACGTGATGATCATACCATGGTTAACGGAATGGTGGTCCACTGAGCTGGAGAATGTCGTAGCACTTTGGAATTTGGTCACGATGTGCGTAGTAGCTGGAAAGAAATGCTACTCACATTTATATTCATTTTTTGCACCACTAACGTTTTTATTTCTTACTTACTTATCAGCTTTTAGCATACACAGCAAAAAAAAAAAGCAAGCAATATAAGCCTGTACCGTTTTGGATACAGGACGTTTTAGAGCATTTTCGTGGTATGGGTTTTGATAAATAGAGAGGGAAGTAAGTCATGTTTAATAACTGTTACAAAAATAAATAATGAGTTACGCCCCTTTGTACGCCCCTTTTTAAATATAGCTGGGTCATTCCATGTCAACTCAACCAGTTTTTTGACAATTGTTCACCCGACCCTCTCAGATCTTCCTGAAATCTTTATGGCTTGTGGTACATTCAAATTTGAGTGATTCCTGACAATTTCAGGCCATTTGGTCAAAAACTTTCCGAGATATGATTTTTAAAATTTTTAAGGGTAGTCGCGAGTTTGCATGACATTTACATTTTCGCGATATTTGAACGTGAATATTTCAAAAACTAAAAGAGGTATCAGGCTGAATTGTTCAGTATTTACTCATTGTTTTATTCTTAGTAGAATGATGTATTTATCTTAAGTGTAGCTTGCACACAGAATGCCCTAAAAAATTCCAAACATTGCACTTCAGACAGTTTTCATCAATATTTGACCCAGTATAGCCAAGAACCTATAAGACATGGAATGATCTTTATTATTAAATTAGTAAGTACCATATATATGTTTATTATTTTGATAGAGAATTCCTGTTAATCAATAATAGTGTACTCATGGTGGACCCCTTTAAGCATCATGGTCGTCCATATTTGCACGCATTGCGACCCCCAGATGACCATGTGGACAGTAATTCACACTTTTCATATTTTGCACACGTGTTAACCTTGGCAAGTACTAGCTATGGTGAAAATTTCATGTTGGTGTCTTAACGCCTTCTTGGTGAAAAATTTGACTTTGTTAAAGTCAGCAAGGCATATCAATGTGCTGATCTCAATGAGCCATTATTAATCTGTATTAATACCGATTATTAAATTTGATGAGAGACTACTCTGTGACACTTTAACGTAATTTTTCGCTCTTTAAAAATACCAGACATTGGCTCTAATCCACCTCATGCGTGTTCACCCCTTGGTCATCTCGTTGATCGGCTATTTAAATATATGAATGTACTGACTGAAAAACACATACACGATATTGATAACACACAGGACAGGCCATGACCTACAAAATGATATATACATCATGGGTCTAGGAGTTATGGTTGTTGAGATCTAAGGTGATGACGGACAGACAGACAGCCACACAAAACGGGGACAATAGAGCCTTTTTTTCGAAAATGCTCTAAAAAAATGTGCAAGCTAAATTAAAGTGTATCGTTGTATAACACAAATGAAAAAATAGCGCGCACTATTTTTTTTTATATTTAAGTTTATAGAACGGGGGTGGCAGGTGGTGTAAGGGAATATGCCACTGTAAAATGTTCTGATAAAAGAAATCTCTTATTAACAAAGAAATGTTTAAAAAACCTTGTCGCCTATTGTCACAGTTATTATTTTTTTTGAAAAATAAACTAAACTTTTTTTTTTGGTATTGTCATCATAACAATGTTGTAGATTCTGCGCTTTACAAAATGTTCAAAATTAAGAAAACAAATGTATTACCTATTGCTCATGCGTGTGATAGAGCTTGCAACGAAAGGAAAAAGAATATGGCTGACGAATGGCCTATGAAAAGATCGTTGTCGATTGGAACTGATTAAATTGTAATAGAACTTAGTGAGGTACATTTTTGAACTAATTAAATGTACTATATACGACTTGCAGCTTTTGTCGTCTCCATGGCGACTGACTTTGATGGTGCCGGGAAGCGAATACTCCTATTGGGTACTACGTTAAATAGTCCTAGCCAAATCGCATTAAAACTGTAAATAAATTAGACAACATTAGTATCACTATATGCATACATCCATTATTAGACAACTATATTTATCCTTTGTGCTTTCAGTGATTTGTCTTAACGAATTAATTAATTCGCTAAATTTCGATACGGTAGAATCGTTCATTAAAATACGACGATAACAACAATGGTTGTGAAAAAAGTGTAATAAGAAACCCCTAATGAACACTATGTAATCTTATGTCTATTTTAAGTAATTACATTTTTTTAACTTTCTCTTACATCCAAAGTAGATGACGATGAAATATATTAATGGGAAATGAAAACTTTCCAAGTCGGTTTACTGTCGTTCTGTTGTGTTCTGACACAGTCTGACGCAGTGGCTTGACCATCCACAGCGTAAAGCCTACGTCCTACACTGCTGGACATCTCAGTGACCTGACGTAAGACCAGGTTACGACCTGCGTGACGTAGAAAGTGGCGTGAAGTTGTTATGTTATGTCTTGTGGCTTTGATTGTTGAGTCTTGTAGGTAAGTGCGTAGAAATTATGTTATGTCTTGGTTCGTTTGTAGAGGTTATATTATATATTGTACGTTCGTGTGTAGAGATTATGTTATATATTGTAGGTTTGTGTGTAGAGATTATGTTATGTATTAATAGCTTCGTGTGTAGAGGTTATGTTATATATTGTAGGTTCGTGTGTAGAGAT
The DNA here is from genome assembly GCA_021962125.1 of Bulinus truncatus. NCBI lineage: Eukaryota > Metazoa > Mollusca > Gastropoda > Planorbidae > Bulinus > Bulinus truncatus. The sequence goes on along the minus strand of JAGDYQ010000157.1, from coordinate 2,453,869 downwards.
TATGTTATATATTGTAGGTTCGTGTGTAGAGAATATGATATATATTGTAAGTTCGTGTGTAGAAATTATGTATTGTTGCTTTGTGTGTAGAGATTATGTTATATAATTTTGCTTAGTAGGTAGAGTTTATGTTATTTTTGTAGGTTCTTGTGTAGAGATTATGTTATGTCTTGTAGCTTTGAGTGTAGATATAATTTTATGTTTTGAAGCTTCGGGTATAGAAATTGTTATGCCTTGTAGGTTCGAGTGCAGACAATGTGTTAAGTGTTGCACTTCCAGCATACGAAGTATGTAATCGTCTAGCTATTAACGGTGTTCGAGTGACAATCAATGACTGAAGGTGAGGTGAGGGGAATGATTGTTTTATTGAAGTGGCTGAAGACCGTCAGTGCTACCACGATGGGAAGTTTGTTCATTTTAGTTAAATGCACAGTATAGACTTTTAAACATGTTTTCATTACTAATGTTAGCTTCATATCAAATGGAACAAAAAAAGCTGTAACACAAATAAAAGACAACATTTTAAATATATGTAGAAGTTCCTCAAAAAAAGGTAATGTAAACTCAACATTTCTCATAGAACACTTATGACCTGGGCCGTTTTAAGGTCCTCGTAGGCACTAGGCACTTTCAAAGTCGTAGGCCCTACCCATCTTCATTTGAAATATTTTTTCAAAAATGCACTCGAACTTCTTTGCGATTTGAAATCAAAATTAACTTTCAGGTCGTCATATGTGACTATGCTAAGACAAAGAGTCGAAAAGTTTACATACTGAAATTTACAGATATACAGCACTGCAGCTTGACGTGCTCATCTCACACGGCTATATACAGTTACTTAAATCAAACATTATTAAATTTTACTGGCATTCTTAAGTTGTTTTCACTTTATGTTCTGGCTTTCGTAGGCCCTTGAAAAGTCTGTAGTCCCTAGGCACAATGCCTACTGTGCCTAGTTTTAAAAAGCGGCCCTGCTTATTTCTTCGTCATCTGCATTCCAAATATTGGTGAAATAATGCCAGCCTACAGAAAGTGTCAGCCTACAGATAGCGTCAGTCTACAAATAGCGTCAGTCTACAGATAGCGTCAGCCTACAATTAGCGTCAGCCTACAAATAGCGTCAGTCTACAGATAGCGTCAGCCTAAAAATAGCGTCAGCCTACAAATAGCGTCAGTCTACAAATAACGTCAGTCTACAAATAGCGTCTGTCTTTAAATAGCGTCAGTCTACAAATAGCGTCAGTCTACAGATAGCGTCAGCCTACAGATAGCGTCAGCCAAAAGATAGTGTCAGCCTACAGATAGTGTCAGCCTACAGATAACGTTAGCCTACAGATAGCGTCAGCCTACAGATAGTGTCAGCCTACATATAGCGTCAGCCTTCAGATAGCGTCAGCCCACAAATAGCGTAAGTCTACAGATAGCGTCTGCCTACATATAGCGTCAAACTACAGATAACGTTAGCCTACAGATAGTGTCAGACTACAGATGCAGATAGCTTCAGCCTACAGATAGTGTCAGGCTACATATAGCGTCAGCCTACAAATAGCGACAGCCTAAAGATAGCGTCAGCCTTAAGATAATGTCAGCCTACAGATAGTGTCAGTCTATAAATAGTGTCAGCCTCTAGAACTTACTAGACTAGTGATTTTTGAACTACAACTTACAAAAAAGAAAGAAACTATTAAAACACATTTCTCCTATGCATCGAAAAATTGGACCTCTGCTCTATTCCTTCCACCCCCTCCTTTTCACCAAACCCCCAATACAAAGCTCTGAACCCCCCTCCACACACACACAAACCGAAACCCTATTTCCCCTCTGAAAGTATGATATATATATATATATATATATATATATATATATAAATCACAGATCTTACACACCATGAATAGGACACTATTTGTAGTTCATTGACCTCATCCCCAACACAGTTAATGGGTCGTAAAGTCAGCCAGTCATACGCTCAGTCATCTAGCTAGCCGGCAAGCTAAGAAATTAGCTAGGTAATGAGCCAGACCAACCAGCAGTTAGTCATACAACTAGTAAACCTTTTTTTTATTTATTAAGTTGTAACATTAATTAGTAAGTTGGTCTGCTAATTCAGACATCTAGGTAAATTATTTACCTCCCCTAGATGATCAGTCCATACCTCAATCTGTATGATAGTAAGACGACATGCGGGTTATTTACCTAAAGAATCAATCATTACCCTTAACAGTAAATTATCAGGTAGTAGTTACCTACCTTTGTTATTGGACACCTCCTCATCCACTAGGCCGTCACAATCGTTGTCCACTATGTCTCCTTTGATCACTTGACTGGCATGACACCTCTTTGTAGTCACTGTGGTAGTTGTCTAAGTCTTGAGAGAAAAAAAAATTGTCAATCGATGAGTCAAATTAATAACAATAGTACATTTAGGACCATAGGCAAAGGTACATTTAGAACCATAGGCAAAAGTACATTTAGGACCATAGACAAAGATACACATATGACCATGGGAAAATGTACATCTAGGACCATAGGCTAAGGAACATTTAGGACCATAGGCAAAATTACATTTAGAACCATAGGCAAAGGTACATTTAGGACCACAGGCAAAAGTACATTTAGAACCATAGGCAAAGTTACACATAGCACCATAGGCAAAGGTACATTTAGAACCATAGGAAAGTACATTCAGGACCATAGGCAAAGGTACATTTAGAACCATTGGCAAAGATACACATAGGACCATGGGCAAAGATACATCTAGTACCATAGGCAAAGGTACATTTAGAACCATTGGCAAAGATACACATAGGACCATGGGCAAAGATACATCTAGTACCAAAGGCAAAGGTACATTTAGGACCATAGGCAAAGGTACATTCAGGACCATAGGCAAAAGTACATTTAGGACCATAGGCAAAAGTACATTTAGAACCATAGGCAAAGGTACACATATGACCATGGGCAAAGGTACATCTAAGACCATAGGCAAAGGTACATTCAGGACCATGGGCAAAAGTACATTTAGAACCATAGGCAAAAGTACATTTAGAAACATAGGCAAAGATACACATAGGACCATTGGCAAAGGTACATCTAGGACCATAGGCAAAGGTACATTTGGGTCCTAGGCAAAGGTACATTAAGGGGCCTTAGAAACAAGGGAATTTGACGGTTTTATGGTAGAAGATAACTCAAAGAGCCACAAGTTCCAAAAAAGTTGTGAATGTGGCTCTTTTCAAATTTCGATCGCGTAGTAATCTTTGAATTATGATGCCCCCCCTCCTTTACCCACAACCTATTGCTAAATCATTTTAACCCTGGTCTTTGACCCTGACACATTGCTCACACCAGCCATCATTTTAGACGGAAAAAAATGAAACATTCCGACAGGCCCTTTCATTGAGCGTGATGTTGTCCATTGCCAACCCCCCCCCCCCTGTCTGTCCTGTTTGCATATCTATAAGTACGGCAATGGTTAAATTATAACACAACACTTAACTATACCTGATGCCTCTGGGACACTGATACACTCGTCATAGGTGATGGTCAACTCCGAAAACCGTACGCATAACAACCGAAATTATCTTAATATATCTGTAAATTGAGAAAAAAATCCGATTTCAAAATTTTTGTGCAGCTATTGCTAGAAATTTGTTTAAGGTATAGCCTCCAATCCGCTACCAAATTAATTCATTGTTAAATAGCTCAAAATTTAGAACGTGTCTAGCAAAACCGATGATATGTTCATAAAAAGCGTAATTTACTTGAATTTTTAAATGGCGGAACGACATTTTACATCAAAACACATGGTACACAATTAGATAATTCGATAGATGGGTATATATATGTATATATATTTTAGGGTGTCTGTGGAGAAATAATATAGTCTAAGTTTGATGACGCAATTCGCTAGGCTCCGCCCACCGCAGTATCTATGGCGTCATTCCGCCATCTTGAGTGTAAATTGGGAGCTTTAGTGTATACGTCATTTGGTACAAATGACTATATTAACCGACAGTTGGGAGCACATGCTTTGTTTTATAATCAGTCGAGCTCTGTGCATCATAGGATGCGGATGCATGTTCTAGCAGAGTCTAGCTGTGGGCATCTATGTAGATGGATGCATATTTACAGTTTGCCTTTGTACTCCTCCTGATTCTACCTTTATGTCAGTTCATGTTCAAGTATTAAATGATTGTTTGATGTTACTTCACTGGAGTTAACTTCGTGATTTGTGTTGTCTGATTTATTACACCCTCTACAAGCATCATCATTAAAAGGATCCGTAACATATATTTGGCACCTCCGACGTCGAACTGACTGACTTAGCTGGATTCAGGAGCAGCGGAGTGAGTACATTAAGACTCGTTGTAATTACCGGTTCAGTATTCATCGGTGAATTACGTGGCGGCCACCACCCTGGGTGTGCGCCGTGAAAACTGTGTTCTGTAGTGGCCAGCGTTGTTGTTTACTGAAGTGGCCAACGTTACTGTTTGCTGAAGTGGCCGACGTTACTGTTTGCTGAAGTGGCCAACCCTATTGTTTGCTGAAGTGGCCAGCGTTACTGTTTACCGAAGTGGCCAACCCTATTGTTTGCTGAAATGGCCAACGTTATTGTTTGCTGAAGTGGCCAACGTTACTGTTTGCTGAAGTGGCCAACCCTATTGTTTGCTGAAGTGGCCAACGTTACTGTTTGCTGAAGTGGCCAACCCTATTGTTTGCTGAAGTGGCCAACGTTACTGTTTGCTGAAGTGGCCAACCCTATTGTTTGCTGAAGTGGCCAACGTTACTGTTTGCTGAAGTGGCCAACCCTATTGTTTGCTGAAGTGGCCAACGTTACTGTTTGCTGAAGTGGCCAACCCTATTGTTTGCTGAAGTGGCCAACGTTATTGTTTGCTGAAGTGGCCAACCCTATTGTTTGCTGAAGTGGCCAACGTTACTGTTTGCTGAAGTGGCCAGCCCTATTGTTTGCTGAAGTGGCCGACGTTACTGTTTGCTGAAGTGGCCAACCCTATTGTTTGCTGAAGTGGCCAACGTTACTGTTTACTGAAGTGGCCAACCTTATTGTTTGCTGAAGTGGCCAACGTTACTGTTTGCTGAAGTGGCCAACCCTATTGTTTGCTGAAGTGGCCAACGTTACTGTTTGCTGAAGTGGCCAACCCTATTGTTTGCTGAAGTGGCCAACGTTACTGTTTGCTGAAGTGGCCAGCCCTATTGTTTGCTGAAGTGGCCGACGTTACTGTTTGCTGAAGTGGCCAACCCTATTGTTTGCTGAAGTGGCCAACGTTACTGTTTGCTGAAGTGGCCAACCCTATTGTTTGCTGAAGTGGCCAACGTTACTGTTTGCTGAAGTGGCCAACCCTATTGTTTGCTGAAGTGGCCAACGTTACTGTTTGCTGAAATGGCCAACCCTATTGTTTGCTGAAGTGGCCAACGTTACTGTTTGCTGAAGTGGCCAGCCCTATTGTTTGCTGAAGTGGCCGACGTTACTGTTTGCTGAATTGGCCAACCCTATTGTTTGCTGAAGTGGCCAACGTTACTGTTTGCTGAAGTGGCCAACCCTATTGTTTGCTGAAGTGGCCGACGTTACTGTTTGCTGAAGTGGCCAACCCTATTGTTGCTGAAGTGGCCAACGTTACTGTTTGCTGAGGTGGCCAACCTAGCCGTTTGCTGAAGAGGCCTACCTTGCTGCTACTGAAGAGGCCAACCCTACTGTTTGCTGAAGAGGCCAACCTTGCCGTTTGCTGAAGAGGCCAACCTTGCTGTTTGCTGAAGAGGCCAACCCCACTGTTGCTGAAGTGGCCAACTTTACTGCTTAAAGTAGCCAGAGTTGCTGTGTACTGACGGGGCCGACGTTACCGTGTGGCTGGGAATCACCTCCTCATCGTCAGAGGACCCCCACCATAGGATCACCGACGATCAACAAGGGATCATCGAACATCGCGGACAGGGATCACCAAGGATCAACCCGTGTGTTAGTCAACCCCACATCGAACATCGCGGACCGGGATCACCGAGGATCAACCATCGAAGTCAAGGAACAAAATTTACTATTGTGTATTTCTTTATATGTAAGTTGGCATATTTTTTTTATATATATTTATTACTAGAATATTGAAATCTGGTGTAATTATTTGTTTGTTGTTCTTGGTGGAATTCTGTATTTGATACAGTAGAGGTTAAAATAGGGTCCACCCTGAGCAGCCAAAACATTTAATTTGCTGATTTTTTTAAAAAGGAATTTTGTATTTATTTAGTTATTACTTGTATGTTGATGACATAATAGAATATTTTTTGTGTATGATATATAGTATCAAACATCTTCATTTATTAGTTATAATTGGGTTTGGTTACTGCCATGTCATCAATTTTAAATATTGTTGAAGCTGGTAAAGCACTTGGCCTTACAGGCCAAGAGTTACAAACCTGGGTATCTGTAGAGAGAGAAAGGGTGGAAAAGAAAGAGATGGAAGAAAAACAGAGAGAGAGAGGGAAGAAAGAAAGGAAAAGGAAAAGAAAGAGATGGAAGAAAAACAGAGAGAGAGGGAAGAAAGAAAGGAAAAGGAACAGAGAGAGAGGGAAGAAAGAGCCGCAGAACGGGAAATGAGGAAGGAAGTAATCGCGAAGGAAAAAAGGCGTTTAGAGCTTGATATGTCGGCTACCCCTGGAGTCAGCGTGGAGGGCAATAAAATGACCCCACCCCCCAAGCTAAGTCATTTTACTAGTGAATTTTTTTCAAACAAATTTATAGAGAGACAGAAAGGAGATAAAGCGAAGAAAAAATCGACAGTGTCAATAGACAACGACAAACTGATGGTAGGATTCAATAAAGTTGATAAGATAAGTGAGGAACATATGTGTAATGTTACTGGATTAATGCAGGCTGAAGATGATAAAAATGATAGAGGCAGCATGCGTGAAGAAAATGAGAAGTTAAAATTGGAAAATAAACGTCTAAAGTCAGAGAAGGAAAAAATACAGGCAGAACTGAATAAATTGATTTTAGACAGGGAAAATGACCTACGTACTAAATCAAAGACTCGCACTACATTGGAAGACCTACCAATTAGGGTAGACGCAATAGAGAGGATTGTAAATAAACTTGTTAAGAAAATTGAATCAGGCGATGTGATTACAGCTTCTCAAACAAAGATTAATGGAAGTTGGAAGGATAAAATTAACAGACTGGATAAAGTTGAATCGTCAGCTGGAGATAAAGACGCCAATTATATCAAAGCAGCCAAGAGAACCATACCCAGAAATAGAAATGGTAAAGCAACCCATCAAGATAATAAAGCAAGCAAACACGTAAATAAGGAAACGCAACATAATTCTTATGCTACAGGTACAATTATAAAACATTCAGTTCCATTTACCCCTGAATGTCATAGAGGAAAACTTAAATCAATGAATAACCAAACCTCAAGAATTATAATACTGAAAGAAAGAAAGAACCCCAACTATTATTGTCAAAGAGAAAAAAATTACATTGCACCCAGTGAAAATCAAAAGAAACAAAGAAGGTATTATGATTTTCAAATCAAGAAATCTGGACGTAAGGGTGATCAAACCAGAGAAACAAATAGATGGTCGTATGGAAAAGAAAATAAAAGAAATGAAAACCGTGAATGGAAGGACCCACCTATTGGTCGATACAACCATTTTAACACAGTTAGATGTCTAGCTTATAATAATTGCAGTAGATATCCCCATACAAATCCCCATGTTAGACATGTAGTAAATTTTAATGAGCCAGAATTTATCCCTCATTACCCCTGTTCATGTAGAACATGTTTGTTGAAATGTTGTAAGAATGACTGTAATATTTATAATCAGGGTAGAAGAGCAAGATATGGTTTCATTCCAACCACGGAGAGAAATATTAATGGGAATTGGAGAGATTTTAATATTTTCTCTTAACTAAGCTATGTCCTGGCAGTAAGAAACTTGGTTCACCATAATGTGTATGTTTACATGTATAATATGTTCATATGATGACATGTTTACATGTATATGTGTATATGACGACATAATATGTTTGATAATAATTGTTGATTATGATGAAAAAAAAGAGAAGTCACTCGAAAAAAAAAATGAAGAATAACTAGTGACATAAAAAAAAAGGTCACCTAAAAGAAAAAATAATAGAAAAGAAAAGATATACAAGTGACATGAAAGAAAAAAAAAATTAACAAGTCACATAGAAAAAAATATCTAATAAAATAATGAATATCAGTGACGAAAAAAAAAATTAAAATGATGAGAAATTTTAATTGAATTCAATATGTTTATACATATATGATTGATGATATTTATTATATTGTTTGCATGTATTGATTTATAATTCCATGCAATATTGATTTGATGAATCATTGTATAATTTATTTTGTTGTTATGATGATTTGGGATATGTTCTATGATTGAACTTTGTTTCATGTGGCTTCCTTTTGTCGGTATTAGTATTGGGTTTTACATGATTACATCATGCTTAGGTAGAGGGGAGAAATGTGGAGAAATAATATAGTCTAAGTTTGATGACGCAATTCGCTAGGCTCCGCCCACCGCAGTATCTTTGGCGTCATTCCGCCATCTTGAGTGTAAATATTGGGAGCTTTAGTGTATACGTCATTTGGTACAAATGACGTATATTAACCGACAGTTGGGAGCACATGCTTTGTTTTATAATCAGTCGAGCTCTGTGCATCATAGGATGCGGATGCATGTTCTAGCAGAGTCTAGCTGTGGGCATCTATGTAGATGGATGCATATTTACAGTTTGCCTTTGTACTCCTCCTGATTCTACCTTTATGTCAGTTCATGTTCAAGTATTAAATGATTGTTTGATGTTACTTCACTGGAGTTAACTTCGTGATTTGTGTTGTCTGATTTATTACACCCTCTACAAGCATCATCATTTAAATGGCGGAACGATGTTTTACATCAAAACACATGGTACACAATTAGATAATTCGATAGATGGGTATATATATGTATATATATTTTAGGGTGTCCCAAAAATGCTCAAAAAATTTTTTAATCTTTGGTGTCTCACCCCCTGAAATGTGTCTCTTGGGTACAATGAGTGAATTGGTGAAGTTGTAGCTCATTTGAACAACATTTAGAGGTCCCCCAGGAGCTTTTAAAATTCCAGTATTAGGCCAACATAAATATCCAGACGAATCATGGCTCAAATAATTTGCAGTTTTTGCATGCGATAGTTGAATAAAATAAAGTTTAAATATACTTATATTTATCTCATTGCTACCATTAACTAGAGTTGAAATTGTGTGATTCTTAATTAGAAAATGTAATAAATGCTAGAAAACATTTGATGTCTCACCCCACAGAATATGTCTGTATGGTAACAGTAGTTAACCTGCAAAATTTCAGCTCATTTGGACAATGTTTAGAGGTCCCCCAAGAGACTTAAAGTTCCAGATTTTGGTGTAAAATCATTCGCGGTAAAATCTAATACAGCGTTAATGTTGCATTATATGCGAAACTGATATATTAAGTATTCAAATTGATGCTTAGTATTGTTTATAATATTAAATGAAACAAAATATATAAATCTTGAATGGTTTATATTTTTAAATTTGTACTATTATAACATGTACATTGTAAGACTGAATAAATCTTATTGTTCAGCTAACGAACTCACGTGTCCTTTAGTGCCTACCTAGAGACTTTTGCAAGTTTGCAACAATAATTTTAAAAAAAAGACAGAATATCATAATTCTTAAAACTATCAATATATTACTGAATCTATAACTGTTTGATAGAGGCTGTACTAAAGAATCTATAACTGTTTGATAGAGGCTGTACTACTGAATCTATCACTGTATGATAGAGACTGTATTACTGAATCTATAACTGTATGATGGAGGCTGTATTACCGAATCTATAAATGTATGATGTATACATTATTACTTAATATATAACTGTAGGATGGAGGCTGCACTACTGAGTCTATAACTGTATGATGGAGGCTGTACTACTGGGTCTATAACTGTATGGTGGAGGCTGTACTACTGAGTCTATAACTGTATGATGGAGGCTGTACTACTGAGTCTATAACTGTATGGTGGAGGCTGTACTACTGAGCCTATAACTGTATGATGGAGGCTGTACTACTAAGTCTATAGTTGTATGATGGAGGCAGTACTACTGAGTCTATAACTGTATGATGGAGGCTATACTACTGAGTCTATAACTGTATGATAGAGGCTGTACTACTGAATCTATAGTTGTATGATGGAGGCTGTACTACTGAGTCTATAACTGTATGATGGAGGCCGTACTACTGAGCCTATTACTGTATGATGGAAGCTGTACTACTGAGTCTATAGTTGTATGATGGAGGCTGTACTACTAAGTCTATAACTGTATGATGGAGGCTGTACTACTGAGTCTATAGTTGTATGATGGAGGCAGTACTAGTGAGTCTATAACTGTATGATGGAGGCTGTACTACTGAGCCTATAACTGTATGATGGAGGCTGTACTACTGAGTCTATAGTTGTATGATGGAGGCAGTACTACTTAGTCTATAACTGTATGATGGAGGCTGTACTACTGAGTCTATAACTGTATGATAGAGGCTGTAGTACTGAATCTATAGTTGTATGATGGAGGCAGTACTACTGAGTCTATAACTGTATGATGGAGGCTGTACTACTGAGTCTATAGTTGTATGATGGAGGCAGTACTACTGAGTCTATAACTGTATGATGGAGGCTGTACTACTGAGCCTATAACTGTATGATGGAGGCTGTACTACTGAGTCTATAGTTGTATGATGGAGGCAGTACAACTGAGTCTATAACTGTATGATGGAGGCTGTACTACTGAGTCTATAACTGTATGATAGAGGCTGTAGTACTGTAAAGGTATAATTGTGTAAAGGTATAGAGGTGTAAAGATATAATTGTTTCGTGTAAAAATATAATTGTTTCGACAATATTAGGATCACTTTTAAGTTAACTAAATCCGGGTTTTTTATATTGCCGGAAGTAAGAAAGAATTTGTCAGTTGGAAGATCACTCTCGTATAAGACAGACGTGTCGATGTATTTTTTTGTGGTGATATATATTAATTTATTATGAGTGATCATGAGAGAGTAACGGTTCACCTCCATGTTGGAGATATTCTTCTAGACAGTTTGTTATATATTAGTACTTGGATATAGTACAGATGGATTATTAGAAACTAATTGAGTTCTGAACTAAGCGTGGTGATGCAACAGATTCTTGTGTACGATGAACTTATTTTATTGCATTATTATTATATTATTGTGTTGATAATAAACTAGAATCAGCAAAGAACTCTGTCTTATCAAGTTAAATTTGATGTTGAGTAATACAAAGAAAGAAGAGCCACAGCTACCACAAATACGCATCCAGTCATAAGAATAAAAACTGTACAGAAACTAAACAGTATCTCATCGATAATATTGAGAAAGTAATAACCTGTCAAAGGCAGAAATCAATACCCTGACAATGGTGGCATGCGGCGGCGAACTAAGACCTTCCTACTACATAAAAAGCTACGAAGACCAGAAAGTATAAGTTCCCTTTTGCTGGACAAGTAACATTTCATTTTCCAGAGGCGGCACCAGATGTTGAATCAACCTGACAGAGCCCCACAGCAAGGTGACCTACATCCAAAGTGACCACATCTACAAGTCAACGAGCGCTGACACTGAGGTCGTTAGCAAGTGACACCTCTTTTTGATCGCGGCATACCCTACTGCCCGATCATAGTCGCACTTTGGCACCTAATTGCCAATAAAAAAAAAATACTTCATAAAGTGCTGGAGGAAAGAGAAATTCTTTGAGAAGGAATTCATCAGTATTTTTTCCCTTCTTATACTTCGATGACGTCAGCACCTTCCCATGGACGACATTCAAGATGGCGGCTTATTTTCAGCTGGTAATCTAAGACTACACATCTGAGACTGTGTTTATTTACATTTTAAGTTCAGGAAGAAACTTTTGTTTACTGAGGCCAGTGTACATTGACACTATTTTTTCGCCAGTGGTGCAGAAGGAAGAACAGAGCAAGATCAATACAGATTATACAAGTAAATATACTTACTTTAAATTTAATTAATTTTTTTTTCTCTCTCCCATTATTTCTTTTTCCCTTATACTTTAATCAGTGTTCATTTATGTTATTTATTTGTTTAATTTATGGGTGGTGGAGTGGCGACTCAGAGGAGACTAGTGAATCTGAGGTTTCTGATAGGGCATGTTAGTGTTTTATTTGGATCTATTGCACTTAATTGTGTAATTAGTAATTATTTAATGATATTTGGATCCACTTAAAATACTGATATCATTTAAATGTTTAGTTGTTTTTGAGCAGTTTGTTTATTTATTGTCCTATTTATTTGTATATATTTCGTTGTAATTAACTTTAACTCAACTAGTCCAATGTACGTCTGCGTTTTGTTTACATATACACTGTGTTCTACTGTTTGCTATCATCTAATAGGAAGCTGATTCAGTTATTGTTGGGCCTGTAGTGTGAAATTTATAATTATACATACATTTTCATAAATATTTTCTATTTGTTTATTATTTTGGACACTGAATCCCAATCCCATGCATATAATATAAGCCATTCATATATGTAAACATTGATTGATATATGTGATATTTTGATAGTGCCAATTGTCAATATCAGTGCCAGTGAATTTTTTTATTCTCACAATATTGTTGAAATCTATTTGAATCTATTAGAAATTGTTAATTGATCATTGATTGGTTTCTTAAACCATAAATATGGAGGTTAAAAATATAGAAGAAAATTTATGGGAAGTATATGAGAGGAGAGGTGAAAAATATGGTCTAACAGGAGAGAAACTCCTAGAATTTATTAAAGAAAACATTGAAAAAGAAGAGAAATTAACTAAAGAAAGATTAGATAGAGAAGACAGACTTGCCCTTAGAAACCTTGAAAAGGATAAAATAGAAAGACAAGATAAATTAGAGAAAGAGAAATTAGAAATAAAAAAAATAGAGGCAGAAAGACAAGATAAGTTAGAGAAAGAGAAAATAGAATTAGAGAAAGAAAGACTTAGATTAGAGGCAGAAGTACAAATAAGAAAAATAGAACATGAACAAAATACAAGAACAACAACAACAAACTATATAAGTGATAAACTAAAGTTGGGTCAATACAATAGCAAGGACAATAATATTGACATATTTTTGGCTAAGTGTGAATGTCAGTTTAGACTTAACAAAACACCAGAAAGTGAGTGGACCAAACACCTATTGGGAGCATTCCATGATGAGGCCCTTAATGTCCTACATATGATAGAACATCCTGAAGATAAACCATATAGTGAACTGAAACACCATCTCCTTAAATATTACAACAAAACTGGAGAATATTGTAGAAATTTATTTCATAATACTTTTATGTCTGAATCAGAACACCCTACAGCTTATGTGAGTAAATTAGAATCATACTTGAAGGAATTCATTAAAGCAGCAAATATAGATTCATCTGATCCTCAACAAATCATAGAGTTAATGTTAGTGGACAAAATTTTAAATCTAAGTTCTGAAAAGTTTTTTTCATTCATGAAATTAAGAAAGGTAAATTGTAAAAAAGATCTCATTTCTACATTATCCGATCATAGGGACAGTAACCAGAATGCCCCCATGTTCAAGAGTAAGGAAAACACTTTTAGTGCCATTAGACACAAAAACAAATTACAGTACAGTTATAATGATAATAGATATAGAAGCTTACCTGCTAGATTACCTAATAGGATACAAAGGACTTGTTACTATTGTCATAATCCAGGACACAATATAGCCAAATGCAAATTATACCTCAACAGAAATAGATATGTGAATAATGGTCATGTACAAGAAAGCAGATATATACCCAATAGACAGTATCATAGAAACAGTAATGATAGATCTTCTGGTAGATATCAGAGACAATATCAAAATAGACAGTCACCAAACAATAGTCCTCCTAGACATAATAATGATAGAGGCAGATCCTTAAACAGAAACAGCAAAATGCATAATGTAAATGCTTTGTTAAGCAACAATGGTAATTTGATATTTTACCCCTGTTTTCTCAATAATAAACCCGTCATGTGTCTTAGAGACACAGGTGCTACATGTGTAGTTGTAGATGCATCTCTTGTTCCACATGAGTGCATGATGGACAGTTCAGAAAATATTAAATTAGGAAATGGTCACACACTTAGCTGTAAGAAAGCATAAGATAGACATAGGCACCCCATGGATTAGTGGAAAAATTGAGGCTATAGCAATGACATCCCCAGTAGCCCCTTTGATTATAGGTAATATTCCGGATATTAAACCGGATAATTCTCAAGAGTTATTCACACTTTGGTTGAATGATAAGGAAATAAACATACAAAAAGTACTGAAATCTATAGATAGGGATCCGATAGAAAATGATACTACTACTATGATGCAAACTATATGGAATGGTTTAGGCCATGTACTCAATTATATAACTATGGTAGAGAGTCATATGTCAGATGTCTCCCAAATTGAAATATCAACAAGAATTGTGGACTTGTTGAAAGGACACAAACATGCACATAAAATTGCAGATGCATGTAAGGGCGATTTAAATAGGATGAAGGAAGAACTAAAAGAAGAAAACAGGGAAGAAAAGAATAAAAAAATAGTTATTAAGATAGATTCTGAATGTGATATAGAGCACTCAGAACATAAAAAATTAGCACAAATATTAAATGTCACCACCAGAGCACAAGCTCTTGTCAAACATGAAGAAGTACCTAAGTTAGATAACAGTGATACATTAACTATCTTGAATGTCACTAAAGATAATTTGATTAAATTACAACAGGAAGATAAGTCTCTACTTCCATATTTTGAACAAGTAAATAGGGTTGATGACAGAAAAATATCATATTTGTTAGTGGATGATGTACTTGTTAGACATTTTGTAGGTAATAATAGCTGCATACAAATACTGATACCTGAGTCCCTAAGGACTAGAATATTACAAGTGTCACATGACAGCCCATTAGCTGGTCACATGAGCTATAGGAAAACATTAGACAGAATAAGAGAGCATTGTTTTTGGCCAGGTTTAGAGAAAGACATTAAAATATTCCTAAGATCATGCCAAATCTGTACAACACTTAATAAAGACCCCTCAAACCATAAGGCTCCCATTCAGGAGATGGACACAAACCACAAACCCTTTTACCAGATAGCTTTAGATATAATAGGACCAATACCACAACAGTCCCAGAGAGGACATAGATTTATTTTAACTATAATAGACTTTGCCACCAGATGGTTAGAAGCTATTCCTCTGGTGAATGTCACCTCAGAGTCTATTTGTAGTGTATTGTTAACTGTTTTCACAAAGTTCGGATTTCCTCAAAATATTTTATCAGACAATGGGACACAATTTGCATCCCAGATAACTCATGCCTTTACAGATATGTTAAAGATTACACAGGTATTTTCCCCTTGTTACAGACCCCAAACTAATGGTGCTGTAGAAAGAGCAAACCAGACCATTAAGAGCATGTTAAGGAAATTGGTTGTTGACCAGGAACATAATTGGGATAAATTTTTACCTCTTATATTATTTGCCTACCGTGAAGTGCCTCATGAGTCAACTAAATACTCCCCCTTTGAATTAATGTTTGGAACAAACCCTAGAAGCCCCCTAAAAATTTTTAAAAACAACATTTTGCCTTCCTTACAAGAAGAAAAAATTCAAACCTCTGACTGGGTTGAGCAGATTAGAGATAACTTGAATTATGCAAACAAATTTGCAGAGGCCAACTTAAATAATAGCAGTAAGAAAAATAGACTGGAAAAGAATAGAAATAGAAAATTAAGGACACTAAATGAAAGGGATAGTGCATATGCTTTATATCCACAAGACAAAAAAAAATGGAGAGGTCCATATCAGGTTAAGAAGAAAATAGGAAAGACAAACTACATATTAGACATAGAAGGGAAAGACACATTATGTCATATTGATACCCTAAAGAAATATATTGCCAGACCAAAAAAATATTTGAATTCATTCTTACAAACAGATAAAACCTCATTGAAGTATTTAGATAGTTTAGGTACACAATTGATTCAATTTCAGAAATGGGCTATTGAAGAAAATAAGTCAGAAGATGACACCATTAAAAGTTTTATTGATAGGGTCACAAAATGCATTAAACAGGATAAATTTAATTGCAAGTACATTGATTCCTTCCAAATTAATCATTTTCATCAGTTGGAAAACTTGTATGAATCAGTTGCCAATAACTTTACTAGTGATCATGTGAAAGCAAACAAGTTAGTTTTAGACTTATTGAATATTCATACTGTATCTAAGGATCCTCATTTAGTAAATGTCATATCTCATGACAAAGAAGACAATGATCTTATCTGTAAAGAAATTTCAGTCATTAGTGAAGATCTTGATGATCTTACACAAATAAATTATTCCTCAGATATGTCTATTAATAAGAAGACTGAAATAGAAAAGTTGATGCATAATTTTAGCATGGTAATTTCTAATAAGCCAGGAAAAACAACAAACACTCAGCATAAAATTAGGTTAATTGAAGGAAAAACATTTAAAGCCAAATGCTATGATATACCATACAAATATAGGGAGATATTAGATAAAGAAATAAAGAACTTGTTGGAGAATGGTCTTATAAGACATTCTGAATCTTCTTACAAATCCCCAGTAGTTTTAGTTAAAAAAAAAGAATGGAACAATGAGACTCTGTTGCGATTACAGAGGTCTCAATACAATAACACAGATAGACAGACAACCTCTAGCTAATGTAGATGACTTAGTGAATGATATGGCATATGCCAACATTTTTTCTCATTTAGACTTAACTCGTGGCTTCTGGCAAATACCCATGGAAGAAAACTCAAAAAAATTTACAGCCTTTGCTACCCATGACAATTTTTATGAATGGAATGTCATGCCATTTGGACTAGTGAATAGCACTGTCACATTTACTAAAATGATGTCATCCATTTTAAGAGATCTACCTAATGTTAAACACTATGTGGATGATGTCTGTATTTTCACTCAGGACTGGGATACTCATATGAAAACATTAAATGATCTATTAATAATATTCAGAGATCACAATCTCACAGTATCCCCAGACAAAATTAAAATAGGTTTTCAACACATAGATTTTTTAGGTTATAATATAGGTCATGGTACAATAAAACCCACAAACAATAATGTTAGCAAAATTTTGGACATAAAAACCCCTGAAACAAAAACACAAGTGAGAGCCCTCATTGGACTATGTTGTTATTACAGTAGATTTATAAATAAATTTAGTGATATTATGGATCCATTTAGAGAACTCACTAAGAAAAACATGAAGCAGAAAGTTGTATGGAACAGTGAATGTCAGTCTGCACTGGACAAAATTAAAAATCACTTTAACAATCCTCCCATTTTGAAAGCTTTTAATTCAAACAGTAACTTGGTATTATGTAGTGATGCTTCAAATATTGCCATTGGTGCGTGCTTAATGGAAGCAGACAATAAAGTAAATAGACCCATATTTTATCTGAGTAGGAAACTGACAGAAACAGAAAGAAAATACTCTGTCATAGAGAGAGAATGTTTAGCCATAGTTTGGTCTATAACTAAATTACAGAAATATTTATTAGGCAGAAAATTCTTAGTGTTAATAGATCACAAGCCACTGATTGAATTTAAAAATAAACAAATAAATAACTCCAAATTAACCAGATGGTCTTTGCTTTTGCAAGATTATAACTTTCAGATAGAACATATTAAAGGTTCAGACAATTTTATACCAGACATTTTATCAAGGCTAACTGAATAAATTGATCAGATATTTTGTTGCTGGCATCATGATAATTAAATAACAAATAATAACTTACAGAAAAAAAATTTTTTTTTTTCTTGATTGTTAAATCAAATTTATTTTTAGACTTACTTAGAACACCTATATGTATAAATTGTAATAGTAATATGAGTTTGCAAATTTGTGAAGCATTGAAATTTTTTTTTTGCTAATTCTTACTTAGAACTACAAGTTCATTCGGCATGATATATTGTGATTGTATTTTTTACATAAATGGCACATTTTACTTCATGTTAATAAATGACTTAGCAATAATAAATTTTTATTTGAAGAAATTTAATGTTAGGTTGGTGTTTAAAAACACTGACATGGCAGTTTTTGTAATAGGAAGACATTGTGTACAATTTGTTCTGTATAATGGCATTGAGCACATTTTTTTTATCATGGCATAGATTGACTTTACACAATTTTTTTCAAATATTGCATGAATTGACATTGATTGTTGTACATTATTTTCATTGGCACACATTGACATTGGTAGGATTGTTTATGAAATAACATTTTTTTTGTGACATGATTATTTGTCAATATTACTTGTTATTATTTGGACACCACAAACTTGTACTTGTTCACCAAATTTTGAGGTGATATACATATTGATATAACAGGATAAAAGAGGTATACCACTGTTAGACATTGTGTAATTTGAAACTGTGGAATATATTATGCTGGTACTGTGAATTAGTTATACTGTTGAGATGGAGATAGATAATATTGTTCATAATCATTTGGTTTTTCTCATTTAGTTATTGTACTTGGTTTATCCAAGGGTTGGTCGGGAAGGACCATATAAGCAGCAGGGACGCTGTGTGTTTATTGTACCCCATGTGATCCAGCCAGGTGGCTGATGATCATTGTTTATTGAAATAAGAGTATGGACATCGGTATTGTCATACTGTCTTATTGGAATTGCTTCGGAAAACTGTGTATATTTTTAAGTTGGGCATAAGAATGCCATGATATTGTACTTGAGTTAAATGGGGATATTGAATATTTTGGCATCGCTTCGGCACGATATGCCATGTTGTATACAGTAACATTTGATAAAATAATTAATTTGATTTTGACAATGCTGTAGTATTAAGATACCACATTGTAAGACATATAATTTATGGTTGTAACTTCTGTCAAAAAAAAAAAAAAAAATTTTTTTTTTCATGATGTTGATGCAAGCATATGCACCTATAATGTTGTTTTGTAGATAACTGATATTTGCTCACACAATTACAGTGTGATATTATAAAAAGAAAATACAAGTATATATATTGATGTATATAGTTACTCTAGTTGCATAGAGTGGAATATTTTTTTTTTGATAAATTGATTGTAACTTATTATAAATTAAAGATGGTACAGATCTACAGTGCAATTAATAATATATTTTTTTTAGAGAAATGTTGCACATTTTTGGTGGGTGGGGAGGTGTAAAGGTATAATTGTGTAAAGATATAATTGTTTCGTGTAAAAATATAATTGTTTCGATAATATTAGGATCACTTTTAAGTTAGCTAAATCCGGGTTTTTTATATTTCCGGAAGTAAGAAAGAATTTGTCAGTTGGAAGATCACTCTCGTATAAGACAGACGTGTCGATGTATTTTTCTTGGTGATATATATTAATTTATTATGAGTGATCATGAGAGAGTAACGGTTCACCTCCATGTTGGAGATATTCTTCTAGACAGTTTGTTATATATTAGTACTTGGATATAGTACAGATGGATTATTAGAAACTAATTGAGTTCTTAACTAAGCGTGGTGATGCAACAGATTCTTGTGTACGATGAACTTATTTTATTGCATTATTATTATATTATTGTGTTGATAATAAACTAGAATCAGCAAAGAACTCTGTCTTATCAAGTTAAATTTGATGTTGAGTAATACAAAGAAAGAAGAGCCACAGCTACCACAAATACGCCTCCAGTCATAAGAATAAAAACTGTACAGAAACTAAACAGTATCTCATCGATAATATTGAGAAAGTAATAACCTGTCAAAGGCAGAAATCAATACCCTGACAAGTACTGAATCTATAGTTGTATGATGGAGGCAGTACTACTGAGTCTATAACTGTATGATGGAGGCTGTACTACTGAGCCTATAACTGTATGATGGAGGCTGTACTACTGGGTCTATAACTGTATGATGAAGGCTGTGCTACTGAGTCTATAACTGTGTGATGGAGGCTGTACTACTGAATCTATAACTGTATGATGGAGGCAGTACTACTGAGTCTAGAGTTGTATGATGGAGGCTGTACTACTGAGTCTATAGCTGTATGATGGAGGCTGTACTACTTAGTCTATAACTGTATGATGGAGGCTGTACTACTGAGCCTAAAACTGTATGATGGAGGCAGTACTACTGAGTCTATAACTGTATGATGGAGGCAGTATTACTGAGTCTATAACTGTATGATGGAGGCTGTACTACTGGGTCTATAACTGTATGATGGAGGCTGTACTACTGAGTATATAGTTGTATGATGGAGGCTGTACTATTGAGTCTATAACTGTATGATGGAGGCTGTACTACTGAGTAACTAGAACAAAAAAAAACGTTGGAATTATAAATCGAAACAAGTAAGAACTTACTGTATTGACAGTGTGTGCCAAAGTAACCTGTCTCAAATGTCTTGTTGCTCTGGCAGTATCCGTTGGGTAAACAAACTCCTTGACACCTGCACAGTTTATCACAGTCAGGGCCGAACCAGTCAGGCAGACAGCCTGACGGATGGAGGGAAATGATTGAAATGTATTGGTTATTAGCTCCTGCCATCTAGCGTTGGTTTGATGCAATGAATGATCCCATTAGTTATTAGCTCCTGACATGTAGCATTTGTTTAATGCAAATGTTATTAAATGAGATTACAATGACAAACAAAGACATGTTGGTTCAAAAGTTTATCCTAGGAAAAAGAACAGAGTTGAAATACCATTATCTGTGTCGTTATCTATATCTTCATCAACTTGGCCGTCTTCATCGTCATCTAAAAACAAAAACAAAAAATCGTTTCACATCATCATTGTTATACTACTGTTAAAAATTGATTTCGTTGTTATATTATACTGCTGTTATGACTTGATTTCGTTGTTATATTATACTACTGTTATGACTTGATTTCGTTGTTATATTATACTGCTGTTATGATCTAGCTCGGTTATTGTATTGGTCAGACACGTTCAACTGTTGACACGACATCGGTCGTAGTCAAATATTATTTGTTGTAAAACGTTATTGATTAAATCGTATCATCTATATTGCAGTTGTGTTTTTAAATAAGTTAATCAGTCTAAACGAGTCCACCAGTCAGTAAGTTAGTCAGTTATTCTGTTCGTTAGCAAGTTATCAGTAAGTCAAAAAATCAAGTCGCTTCAAGTTGGTCAGTCTTTCAATCACTTAATCCCTGACCTTTCCTGTTTGTCACCTCTTCGTCCACCAGGCCGTCATAGTCGTTGTCCAACTTGTCCCCTTTGATCACGTGACTGGCCGAACACTCTATCGGAATCACCGTGGTTGTTGCTCTTGATATTCTGCTGGTAGTTGATGATCTTTCCTTTGTTGTCGCCAACGTAGTTGTTGTAGCAGTGGTGGTAGATGGTGTAGTGCTGCTTGCCGTGGAGGTTGGTGCAGATGAGGAAGTCTTGCCAAGAAAAACAGACATCGTGTCGTTCATAGTGGCATACTGTAACAAATTGTGTCAGCCATTGTGACACAATTATTAAGTAAGCCATTGTGACGAAATAGCCAACTTTTGAATACATTATTACAACCCGTGGACTTGTTTTCATGACTAATGTTTGAAAATGTAAACAACGAGATTAAGTATTACAAAAATCAATATATTTTATCTCTAAATGGAAAAAAAAAAGAATGTTTAAATTTATTCTTTGTAGTTTGAGTATTTTTTCAACTTTTGCTAATTGGAATTTATAAACAAACAATAGACAGTATTATAACTGATAAGATCTGAATAAACAAACAACAGACAGTATTATAACTGATAAGATCTGACCAAAGAAACATCGTTTCTCCAAACAATGTGGCCCGTATATGAATTTCAAATTAACGTAATTAGAGAAAATAAAAACGCAATTTTTAAAAATCACTACTTGATCTCTTACTACCCGTTTTTGATTCTCAAATACAAATCAATACTTGATCTCTGACTACTCGTGTATGATTTTCAAATACAAATCTCGTACTACAATGAATGCTTACATAGCACGTCGATTTTGAGTTCCCGCCGTGATCAATCGATAAATCCGCGACACCTACTGGTGACATCCATGGAATATTCTCCTTTACGCCGTACGCGTAGCAGCCGAAGGAAATGTAGTCGTTCGTGTGCAGCCTGAAAGACTTCTCTGGTGAAGGTAGGCTCAGGTACTTGATGGTCCAACCAGTAAAATTAACTAAAGTATTAATAAAACTCCTGAATGGAAACACAACAACATAAATAAATACAAATAAATAAACCATATACTGTTTATATGAAAAAAAAATTACTTACAAAAAATGAAAACATCACGTCATTTGCGTAGTTGGGGGGGGGGGGAGGGACAAGGGGGCATAATATACCGAGCGCTACTCACAAAGGGACGCCTAATGGTATTTTTTACATATACTAAATAATTGTTTTGAATGGGGGTGGGGGCGCTAAAAAGGTAGTGTGCCCCGGGCGCGAGTAATGCTCGCTACGCCACTGAATCAAGTTAAAATTGTAAATACTAAAAACAACAACCGATTAACTAAACCGACCAACTTTCTCCCTCACCCCACCCCTCCCTTCCTGCTGACAGAACGTGTCGCGTTGTTTGTTTTATTTGTGAGCTATTTCATATGAAGCCTGATGGTGCCAAGAATCACCCACCCCCCTCTTCCCATAACCTGTATCTATTCACTCGGGCTCCTAAGTAACTAGCACAGGTTCTGCTTGTTTACTTACTTTGCAACAGTCAGACCGTTCAAAACCAGAGTCGTGGCACGTCCAGGAGCTACAACCGCCACCATGTGTCCTGTTATGTTTCCCGGCAGTCTGTTGGATACAAAATGAGGTAATTCCCCTGGCCGCGGCAGACCGGTACAGGTCAGTGGATCAACTGGTACTGGGCCGCCCAAGAAACTTTAAATAATCTCCTTATATATATATATATATATATATATATATATATATATATATATATATTTGCTGTATTGTGTTTTATGTCGAAGATGCCTATAGTTATTCATGGTCGAGATGTTTTAACCGGGGGAGCTGAGTGGATGTGAGCGACAGTAGCATTGTGAATCAAAACAATCTAAAATGTAAATAGAATGAACGTCTATCTGTCTTGTGCCGCCCCCTCCTACCCCCCAAGCGGGCCGCAGTGAAATTGTCAAACGCCGACTGGTCCGCGGTCGGGAAAAAAATTAAAGTCTGAGAGAACCACTGCAGTAGACATTCGAGAACTAAAAACATGATCCATTCATTAGGAGAGCATTACATTCAGACTAGGGTGAGGGGAGAGAGAGTGAGGGAGGGAGCAAGAGAGGAGGGGAGAGGGTGAGAGGGATAGAGGGGAGAAAAGGAGAGGGGGAGAGAGAGAAAAAAACAAAACCCAGTACTCAATTTTCGGCCTTCACCTTTTCAAACTCGAGGCATCACCTAACCCCATTCCCATTTGTTGATAGAAATCTTACTTCCAAATGTATACTGACATAAACAGTTGCGTCGGCACGAAGCTACACAGTGACACAAAACGTCTGTCGCCTTCTAAATTGGCTACCAAAACTTGAATATTTCTTGAGCTCTGTATTAAAGCAGCTGGATGGACCAGCTTTTTAAAAAAAATGGATTTTAGCAATTAAAAAATCTATATAAATAATAGCGATTTGGTTTCTGCGTTAAATCGAAATAAAGAATTAATCCAACAATATTACAGTTTTAAATACAATCACGAAAAAATCGGATCTGCCCGGAACCAAAAATAACCTAGCCCACCGATCAAGCCTAAGAGGAATAACTCTATGCAAATGTTTTGGCAGCGTTCAGCTAGTTAACAATAATAAAATTAAACGTATTGGCGGCATTGGTTAGGGGGACAAATAGTAGTGTGGTTCCATCTCCGATGAGGACCAAGGTAATTTTTTCAGGTCTTGGCTTAAGTTTCTCTCTGTCTTCCCTAGTGCCTACATAGCTATAACACTCCCGGCTGTGGTGGGGATAAAAAAGGCACAATACAAACCGTCCCATTAGTGGTTTATAGGATCTAAGAGATTTCATCTCGTTATTACAGGGGACATCACTCACACACACGGCATTGGTTGTCTATCATGACCAACAGCAAGTGACACTGGGGATTCCAAAGGGGCATGTGTTTTAATTGAAAAGCTGCTTGAACAAAGTCTTATTTCTTGCTTGCCGACACCATATGATGGAAATTGTTCTAAAAAAAGTGTTCACCGCATTGAAGATAAGTGGGCCATCAAATGGACCTGATATTTCACTTTTCAAACGATTTAAAGAGCACAGAGATTTTATGGAGAAGGGATTCTATGATACTGCAGATGGGATGCTTGAAGAAGACCTTTTCAAAGAGAGAAAATTGCAGTTTGCAAATGACAATCTTCAAATTCGTCGCGCACGAGATGTTTGCAGACCATTTTTGGAACTGGCTGTCATATTTCTTGGAGGAACACCATCACGTGGGGTTCATTTCCATGCTCCAGGAGCTGTACACAGATCACGTTGGATGGCAAGAGTAATTTATTGCTACAAAATTGGTTGTACTTTTCCACTCGTTATTTTCCTTTACTGGCCCTATAATTTCCTAAATAATTTCCTTTCTCAAGTGATTAGCATATTTTCTGCTTGTTTGCTTAAATTGTATATTTATACTTTATCGATATTTTTTAAAATTTAATTTATACTTTCAATACACAATACATACTTTTTCTGGTTAAATATATTGCGCTTTGGTGAAGAATATTTGTTTAATATATATTTACTTTTGTTACTGATTCCTAATAAAATCAATGTATACTTTTAATCAAAATAGGAAAAAAAACATAATAACTTTATTTGCGCACATGCAAAACTTATTTATCACCAACACATCCCATTTTTAATTGCAAATATTTTACAATAATTTTGCTAGCTAATTCTAATTCTATAGCGTGAAGTGTTTTGAGCTATTTTTTTTTTAAATTGACTGAATATATTACTTTGATCATTTGACTTTTGAATGCCACTAAAGTAAAACTGATACAGTTTCGCGATTGATCGTATTTTTAGAACATTTTCGAAAAAAAATGCTCTATTGTCCCCGTTTTGTCTGTCTGTCTGTCTGTCCGTCATCACCCTAGATCTCAACAAACATAAGTCCTAGACCCATGATGTATATACCATTTTGTAGGTCTTGGCGATCTGACCTCTGAGGGCCGTAAAAGGGGGCTTATAAAGTACCGTTTTTTACTATATAAGCTATATTAACAAAGGAGCGCCATATATCTCAGCAACCATAAGTCCTAGACCCATGATGTATATATCATTTTGTAGGTCTTGGCCTGCCATGTGTACATCCATTTTGCGATCTGACCTCTGAGGGCCGGGCTTCAGGGCTCCGAAGGGGCTTATATATTATATATGTAGCCCCATTCTACACCTTGTACGTTCAATAACCCATTCATTTGGTGCGAAATACTGCAGCACGTAGTTTCACCAAGATTTATTAAGAAACTCATCAAATGAAATAGTAAGCTTGTGTTCTGAGTTTAATTGAAAGTATCAGAGCTATGCAACAATTGACGGAGTTTTCGGACGATTAAATGACTACAATTTCGAATGTTTTCAATATGAGTCCTATTTCAGTAACCACAAACCACTTGTAGTTAGATTTAAGAGAAAATATTTTTTTTTCAAATATAAAGAAACGTCTTTATAATTTTTTTTTACAAATATATGCATTACACAATTGAATTTATAAACATTTCCAAAATTTACAAATATTTACTGAAAGCTAACAAACGTACTGATACATAACATGAAAATGCGCTAACACGTCCTGTGTCCAGAATGGAACAGGCTTAATTGCTTGTTTCAATTCCTTAGTTTGTACTATTATACCTTTTCTCAATCAGTTGTTTACAACGTAAATGAAATATTGACAGTATACCAACATCATACAGTGTATAATGAAATCGCCTGGTAATATACGTGTACATATTATGTAACTATAAAGTTTAATACAGGTTTGATATACTGCTACATTTGCAACGTTTTCCTCTTTCCTAATCATTATGGACCAAGCGCAGATCACTGGGGTGTTTATAATACTTTATGTGAGCTAACATAACGTAGATTGGTAACGTTTCAGTCTGACTGAGAGAAATTAAGCTGTGAAGAGTGTTAGTTGTGAGTTAACTTTGATTGTAGGAACAGTTGAAACAGATCATTCTTTGATGTTCTAAAAGACTTAAATAGGTTAGTGTGTCCTCTTTCTCCAACGTGACAGACAGATGCAAAGTAAACATTTCTTATGATTTACAATGATTGAGTGAATAACAGAGTGAACATAGCCATTAGCCTTCCTATCTGCTTTCAGTCACAATTCTGTCAATGTTAATAAGTCGTTGTACTGTAGAGAATCTCTCTTTGGAAAAAAATGCATTTGTTGATAAACAGATTTACCAAGTAATTTTTTAAAAAGAAAAGAAGAACTTAAGAAAACTTTAAATTCAAGATTGGCTAAGAACTATCTGACGTTGTTCTGGATTATTTAATTAAAGTTCCAGTATTTTTGGGGGGGAAGTTTTCGCGCCGACACCGACTTTGGTCAAAATACTAAGGCCGACACCGACACCGGGCAAAGTACAAATGCCGACACAACCACCGACTCCGGCTCCCCAGCCCTGTTTAGCATCATCTGCCCCGACAGTCCATTGTGAACGCCTCTTTTCTGTTTCTGGCTGGAACCAACGAATGTGAATAAACTGGTTTGTTTAAGCAATTAGCTCAATAAATAAAATAAATAAAAACGATAGAAAACTGATATCAAGGGAGGTATGACAGCATCATTATCGGCGATTTATTTTGGATTTTACAGCGATAGTGGGACAGTTAATACAAAAAGAAACGCAACATCGTCTAATTTTTTCTGACTTCAAAATGTATAGTTTCTTTTTCTGCTCTATTTTCAAGTAAATTGTAGTTATTGTAGAAGCATTGACATTATATTTCTAATCATCATAAAGCGTTATAAGGGTAAATCAAGATGTTAACATAACTTTAAAACGTGACGTCATCACAATTTTCACTGATATATTTGGAATCAGCGTGACAGAATTGTCAAAATTGTCTTAGTACATTTAACAGACCACAGGTAGTAAAAATGTTGTTCTGTTATGTAATTCAACATGCTTTGTCATCAAAATAAAACAACTTAAATTCTCTGTCTTGGTTTTTTTTTTTGAATAAGTTCCCGTTTTTTAGCATCACCCTGAAAGAAGATGGACTCATTAAAATATTGGTCATTTATGTCGTATTTCATCTTTTTTTTTTATTTCGACGAGCTCACAGGTTATAGCTAAGCTCAATGGAAGTAATACATAAATGTAAAATTTAAAAGTAAAATGTTCTCAGTGCATGGTACTTAATAATGAATGACATTGACATTACAAACTTATTGTAATTCTCATATGAATATCTTTGATACGGAAAAAAGCTTAACTTTCAGTTTATAAGACAGATCATTGCATAAGTCATTTCTTAAATGCTGTACAATTATTAGTAAATTTACGTTCTATATTGCTTTTAATATTTTCTTTCATAGTTTACTGATTAAAATTATAAATCATTTTTAGCCTTTATTCTAGGTAGATGTCAAAGATAGCTTTAAATTATCTTCAACGTTACCTTTCATCTTCCACATTCCCTTATAAATCACAATAAAACTTCGAAGGTCGTGGTTCTTTTATTAATATATACATATACACAACACGAACAATAATAATGTATATGCATATATACAAATACCAGAAATCCATAGTACGAATAGTCCATAATATCAACTAAAACACATATCTCTTTAAGACTACATAATATCACTTTCTACATGTCTAGCTTCTATATTTACACCACATTCTACAACACTTCCTTTTCCTTCACTGTTCCAGCACTAAATGTCCCTCTCTCTCCACCTGAACATTCACTCACCTCAATCTCACTATTTAATTGACAAAACACACTGAATTCATGCACAGGTCAGTCACGCACACAATACACAAAACACATCCATGACAGTAGAGTAACATTTAATTTTTTTTTTTCACTGCATCTATTTAAAGACATATTTGTTACTTGGATTGAAAATCTTTCAAGCGTATAAATGTGATAGGCTCTGTTAAATATTTAGGGTGTGTTGGTAAACTGGAATGTGAAAAGTAAACGTAGCTTTTTTGTATATAATTTAAGTGTAACGTATTAAAAGGATATCATGTTTTCTAATTTTCACTGCTTTACAAATATTAGAAAAAAACACAAAATAAGGAAACTAAATACTAACAAAGAAACATATCATCGAATTAAAAATAAAGCAAACATTTGTAAATATCGGTCAATTAAATATTGACAAAAAAAAATATTATATTGGATTTTTACATAGACCTTCACTGAAATGGAGCAAGATGAAAAAGGTATGATATATCCATTTTGTTTTGAGTATGTATAATATTTTGACTACATTTGGTGTAAGAATGTGCCTTTTTTAAGAAAATAAATATAACATTATTTACGTCAGGTTTGTGATTTATTGTTATTTACTTTCTTTTATGGATATGTTTACTCAGTTAAATAACCAACTTACTGAAATACCCATATACATATTGTTATATTTGGCATTTTTACAGATAACCAGTCGGGTTTACTATATAATGTTGATAAGTTTTCCCATTGGCTATTTTTTCAGTGTAATACGATAAAGAAAGAGTTAATCCGAGCTATAAGAAATAGTCAATCCAATTGTTTTAATGTCTTTTCTCCTCTTAAATATTCAGAGTTTAATCTTTCTAATAAACTACCCAGTGTATGGAAAAGAGGACAATTACTTGGACAAGGTCGGTTTGAAGAAGTATTCTTGCTCATTGATCAAGCAAATCCCTATGATGAGCTATTCGTCATCAAAGACATGCATTTACCGAAATCAAAAAAATCAAAGGAGAAATCATTGGTAAAATACTATAAAAGCTAAAAAAATGTGTAACATTATGTAACAAAATTTTGCATTAGGTATGTGTGGCTGCATTTTTCAGTGTTTGTTTATGAATTCAGATGTGCTGATTTCAAAAATATATCATCAACGGTTCAGACTCCAGACATAAAAATACAAATAAAAGTTTTGTTATAACACATTGAATTTACTAAATGGTTTTGTGCTAGTAATTAGACAGTTGCACAATGTAAATACAAAATATATATTTTTTTAACAAATGCACAAATATTTGAATCAATTATTAAAAATTCACAACATATATCACTATGACAAAACTAGGAAACAAATCTAAAAGTATACATTTGAACGCTTTTGTCTCTTGCCACGGCAATCGTCATCTCTAGCCAAACCCCAGATGTAGTCTTCCACCATTGCTTCTCCCCACGTTTCCTGATATCTTCCATTGCAGTTATATCCTCAATGATACTGGTGAAGTTTTCTGCTTTACTATTTCCAAGAAAATCAGTAAAACCGGTTTTAAATACAAACCAAGCTCTGCAATTTCCGTTGATGCAAAGAATTTTCACTTATGGATCAGAGACTTTTGCATTACTTAACATTGGAAACATTGCACATATTTTCTTATATGTTTCCCCATCATGATTCAGTGTTTTTACAAACTGTGCTATGAGCCCTAGCTTGATTTACAGTAGTGGAAGCAGAACTTTCTCAACTTGAACCAGAGGACTGATGAAGTTTTGAGCAACATCTCTAGTGTCGTCCCAGAGACAAATGGAAACAAGGAAACTTGGTAAATAAGCCTTGCAGTCCCTAGGGAAATCCTAACAACTTAAAATCCTAGCAATCATCCCATTTTTTAATCGTTATATTTAAGCTTTTCCAGCGAACTCTTTGCATTCTGGTAATCTTCCTTCATGTGAACAGAGTGACGAACAGGAATCGAAGGATGAATATTTCCGTTTTGAAAAAGCACTGCTTTAAGACTCCGCGAAGAAAAAATGAAAAGACGCAGTTCTTCAGGACGATGCTTAAAACCAGTTTCTTCAAATAGTCCAGAAACGTCAATACAGTAACTTTACAACTGGGATGCTGTAAATTCTATTCTTTTAGCTGTGATGTTATCAGCTCAGTACCAGATTTTGTCTGCCCCCGAAGCGGCTGGTTTTGAGGCGCCAGTGAACCGCCTTCGCCCCTTCTCCTGTCAGTGGAAACAGTTTCGCCGGGCTTAGTAGCTAAGCCGCACGAGAAGGCCAGGAGTTGGGTTTGGTTGTCAGAGGCTATTTGAGACGCACGCCATTGGGAGCATTTTATTTGTTAGTGGGAGCTTATCCCCGCTACCAACCCCCGGCAGTAACAACCTTGAAACCAGCTTCGGGCAGATGGGGCTCGTCAACCTCGGTTGGTAGATCATCTAGGAGAAGGAAAACTCTGTTCTCAAACCTCCGCTGCCTAGCGGCATACCTCCTACGAGGATAGGCTAAGGGAGTAAACCCTGAAAAGAAATCCGGAGCTGGAGTCCCCAAGGCGGCCAGACCCTATATTGTCAACGCCGGCAACTCCTGCGGTGCAGCTGAAGCCAAGCCGTATCGACTCTGTCTTTCCCTTGGATCCCTCAGTTGCGCGGAGAGGGGGGGGACTGCTGCACGGGCAACAGCTATCCCTCCATATTACCCTGCCCAGGCTCTGTAGCTAAACTGGAGAGGATACTCCAGCGTCGTCGCACGATGTCGATACAACACGGAAGGGGACAGTTACCGGTTCTAAGCTCATCCGATTGGCGAAGGAAACGAGCGCCAGGGGTCTCTTTCGACGGTGGGAGAGGTCATCGCGCCTCATTGGACAACTACCGCCCGCCTCAAGCTGGGCAGCCCCCAGCCAGTTGGGTGCTGTCTCGCCATGGCTCACCTGCCCTACTGGGTGCGTGGGGATTAGAGATGCACTTCTCAAAAAGTGGGCCAAAAAACACACGCACCAGGCAAATTCAAGATAAGAACTAGCAAGAAGCCTCCAGCTCTTCGATTCGCAAGCTGGAACATCAGGACCATGTGTACCGGACTCACATCTGACCTTCAGCAGATTCATGACGCAAGGAAGACCGCTGTCATCGACAGGGAACTCTCACGACTAAACATCGACATCACCGCTCTACAGGAGACCTGGCTGGCTGAAACCGGCACCATCAGAGAAGCTAACTACACATTCTATTGGAAAGGGAAGACCTCAGACCAACCGAGGCAACACGGTGTTGGCTTCGCGGTGAAAAACACGCTTGTCAGATTCATAGAGCCCCCAACAGACGGCTCTGAGAGATTACTAATCCTCCGACTGTCAACGTCCTCTGGCCCAGCTCACATATTCAGCGTGTATGCTCCAACCCTCTGCTCCACTGCCGAGGAGAAAGATCAATTTTACCAGTCCCTAGATGAAGCGCTATTGAAGATTCCTAGCACCGATAGCCTTTATCTCCTTGGCGATTTCAACGCAAGGGTAGGAGCTGACCATGTGGCTTGGCCCACCTGTCTCGGAAGCTTTGGGAGGGGAAAGATAAATGAAAATGGCCAGAGACTGCTTGAGCTCTCGTGCCACCATGGCCTGTGCGTGACCAACACCTTCTTCAGGTGCAAAGAGATACATCAGGTGTCATGGAGGCACCCACGCTCCCGCCACTGGCACCAACTCGACCTCGTCCTCACCAGAAGAGGGAATATCGACAGTATCCTCCTCACCCGCAGCTACCACAGTGCAGACTGCGACACGGACCACGCCCTCGTGGCAAGCAAGGTGCGCATAACGCCGAAGAAACTGCATCACTCCAAGAAAAAAGGTCGCCCACGCATCAATATCAACTGTGCCAGAAATCCCGAAAAAAACCAACAGTTTATCAGCAGTCTGGAAGTTACACTCAGTGAAAGTAAGTTAGCAGTTGACACCATCGACTCTAGGTGGTCGCGTCTGCGTGATGTCGTATATAACTCCGCCATCACCACCTATGGAAAGATAGAGCGGAAAAACGCCGATTGGTACGAGGCCCACTGGGAGGAAATGGAACCCGTTACCGAGGTAAAAAGGAAAGCCCTACTGGCCTACAAGGCCAGGCCCAGTCCCAACACACTAAAAGCCCTACGGACAGCCAGGAGCAAAGCCCAGCAGACCGCCCGCAGATGCGCCAACTCCTACTGGTTGAACCTCTGTTGCAGCATCCAGGCAGCTGCCGATATAGGAAACGCAAGAGGGATGTACGAGGGCATCAAAAAGGCAATAGGCCCAACTCCCTCCAAAACCGCCCCCCTTATATCCAAAACAGGAGAGGTCATCAAGGACCAGGAAAAACAGATGCAGAGGTGGACCGAACACTACCTGGAGCTATACGCAACCCAGAACACTGTGACTGATGCCGCCCTTGGCGCTATCCCAGATCTGCCTGTCATGGAGGAGCTAGACACCACACCCACCGTGGATGAACTAAGCAAAGCCATCGACTGCCTTGCAAACGGAAAGGCACCCGGTAGCGATGGAATCCCACCAGAAGTTCTGAAGAGCGGAAAACCAACACTGCTAAAGCCATTGCACGACCTCCTAAGTCGATGCTGGGAACAGTGCTATATCCCCCAAGACATGAGGGATGCCAAAATTATCACACTATACAAGAACAAAGGGGACCGGAGCGACTGTAATAACTACCGGGGCATCTCCCTCCTCAGCATCGTCGGCAAAGCTTTCGCCCGCGTCGCTCTAAACCGCCTGCAGGCCCTTGCCTCCCGAGTCTACCCAGAGTCACAGTGTGGCTTCAGGGCTGGCCGATCAACAGTGGACATGATCTTCTCACTACGTCAACTTCAAGAGAAGTGTCAGGAACAGCAGGTGCCACTCTACATCGCTTTCGTCGACCTCACAAAGGCGTTTGATCTAGTAAGTCGAAGTGGACTCTTCAGCTTGCTGCAAAAGATTGGCTGCCCCCCACACCTGCTTGCAGTGGTCATGTCCTTCCACGACAACATGCATAGCACGGTTTGTTACAACGGCGCAATCTCCGAGGCCTTCCCAGTCAGCAGCGGAGTAAAACAGGGCTGCGTCCTTGCACCTACACTCTTCGGCATTTTCTTTTCCATGCTCCTCCAATACGCCTTCAAGGATTGCAGCGAGGGTGTTTACATCCATACAAGGTCCGATGGCAAGCTCTATAACATAGCCCGCCTCCGTGCAAAGACCAAAGTCACAAAGGTCCTAATTCGCGAGCTGCTCTTTGCTGATGACGCAGCCTTGACATCACACACTGAAGACGGACTGCAGCAGCTTGTCACCCGCCTCTCCCATGCATGCAAGGAGTTTGGACTGACTATCAGCCTGAAAAAGACGAATGTCATGGCACAGGGTACAGATACACCCCCAAGCATTGACATCGATGGGCACACCCTAGAGGTCGTCGAGAACTTCACTTACCTCGGGTCCACCATCTCCAGCTCGCTATCCATAGACCCGGAGATCGATTGCAGAATTGCTAGGGCAGCCACAGTCATGGCGAGACTAAAGCAACGTGTGTGGGAAAACCCCAGCCTCACCGAAAATACCAGATTGCGCGTCTACCAGGCCTGCATACTTAGTACCCTCCTCTATGGATGCGAGACGTGGACCACTTACGCGAGGCACGAAAGGAAGCTAAACAATTTCCACATGAGGTGCCTGCGACGTATACTGCAGATAAAGTGGCAAGACAAGATCCCCAACACTGGGGTGCTAGAGAGGGCCAACATGAGCAGCTTGTTTGCAGTTCTCAGCGGGAGACGCCTCAGATGGCTCGGTCATGTCAAAAGAATGGACGCAGGCCGCATCCCGAAAGACCTACTCTATGGCGAGTTAGTTACCGGCCAGAGGAAAACAGGGCGACCTAAAATGCGCTACAAAGACACTTGCAAAAAGGATATGAAAGAGTGCTCCATTAACCTCAACTCCTGGGAGAGCCAAGCAGCCGACCGCCACTCATGGAGGCTCGCTGTCCGGCAGGGTTCATTGCGCGCAGAGGCTGAGCGACAGGATAATGCTGCCCTGAAAAGAACAAGACGGAAGCGGAAAAAAGAACAGCTACAACAACAACTACAACAACCAACTATCTTCAAGTGTGACAAGTGCGGCAGGGATTGCCACTCCCGAGTCGGACTGCACAGCCATTCCCGGCGGTGTCTTGTAGACTCATCTTAGCTACACCATCGTCTCTCGAGACGGACGGATGCCGACGACGACGACCAGATTTTGTAAGATTCATGTCTCTCAGTAAGTCACCTAGTTACATTCTGGTTATAAAAATGGGGCTGTCCGTAAAACTCAGAATCCGATCCTTCCTAGACATTATCATTATCATCATCATCATCATCCCTTTTTTATCAGAACCATGGGTGTTATCGTAAGCCACTGCGTTGACAGGTGGAACTGGGATTTGTAAATCTTCATCCTGTGACACTGGTGTAATGGAAGACGGGATATTCGGATACACCAGAGCTTTTTTGTCTACTTGCTTCTTATATTTTGATATGTCCACCATAGTAATCATCTAATGTTTGGTATGTTCACTCCTTAACATATTCTAGGGACGGCTAATGTCATACACTTTCTTGAACCACGGAGCCACCCTTCTAATGTTGATCAGCAACAACTACAGATGACGAGGGAGACCATGGATCTCCTACTGGTATCACAAAATATGCTTCATATGCGATGCAATATTTTGTCACAAGAGCAATCACATGTTTCACTGGTTTCGGTTCAATGTAGTAACGGATCAGTAGCAAAAACTGTCTGGGGACAATTGCAGCCTCTGTAAGCCATGCCTATTGTTCAATACGGAAACTGCTTAAAAATAATGAATTCGCTATTACATCAATTCGTTGATCAATAACACACTGTAAACTATGATCGCCGAGGTTTAATGTTGTGTTATAATGTTCCATCCAGTTAGTTTACAGGCATCAGCTCGTGTTGCATGACGTCACACAATTATTATAAACTTTAGTTACCTATATGACGTCATAATACTCTCCACACGGCCCGGCTATGTTCAACAATTTATATAGGAAATGAGGTAACATCACTGACGTGGCTGAGAACATTTTGAGAGGTGAAATCACGCCCCTGAAAGTCAACGTTTTAAAAAAAAATATATACATGTGATGTCCATGAAAATTATATTGACGAGAACAAACGAAAATCTGAAATTTACCGAGAAGCGATTGGCATAGCATAAAAGCAAATACTACCATTGGAATCAGCACATCAGAATCAAACAAGAAACACTTGAAATTGGAGTCAATCAAAATTTAGTTACGTTGTGTTATTAATTAAGTGGTGAGCACATTTGCAATACATAACTACCCTTAAAAAAAATACTTGGTAAAAATACATATTTAGACTAATACTTAAATACAAAACAATCATATGTCTAATTTTATATCTCTGTATTTTTATGTCTGTCAATTTTAACATGTTTTGTTGTAGGCCTTCACTATATTGAGAATCGAAAAAAAAATATCTCACGTTCATAGATGTGTATTGGTTCCCGAGATTGTATAGTCTAGCTAAAGTGGTGGAAACTAATTTTTTATGTATTTTAAACTTTCATATTCTAGATAGATTTTAGGCGAGAAACACAAATATTGATGATTTTGGAAAAACATATCAGAATTGTCCCTTACTATGGAAGTCTTTTGACTGAAACTGATGCTTCAATATTTCTTGGTTACATGAGATATGTAGGCGGATTTATTAATTTCAGGATTTGTTAGATAATGTATATAATTTTCGGTAACCCTTTCGAAAACACTTTAACTAACGCTACTACAAAATTATGTTCATTTTTTAAAGCTATTTATTTAAATAAAAAAACGTGTTTATATGAGTATATATAATTTCGTTTGATTAAATTTAACTATTTTTTTGAGACCAAGATTAGTTTACTGAGATCGTTACATATTTAAAAACTCATCATAGCGTTACAATGTCCTGAGATTAAACATATTTTTTACTGTGCTCATTCAATTGCTTAGCCAGCAATTGAAGGTATCTATATTAAGATTAATTACATATAATTGGACTCAGTAAACACAGTAGTGTGTTTCCTTATACACTATGAAATGATGCTTGCGGAAACTTTATTTAATATGCCATTCTGAGATATCTATTACAATCTATGTCATTATTTTTTTCCCATTTATGCTGTCCATACATACTAATTTAATTTCGCAACATTACTTATCAGAAATAGGATATTGTTTTATATCCATACAAATGACATCTCTCGTCAACTACCAAACAACTAAGCTTTGTAATTGGTGATGATCTTAAGTCTATTTTAGCTAACGTCTCCTAAAGTTTTTTTTTTTTTTATTTAAATATCCATTTTTTGACAGTTTTTTTTTTTTTATAAAGCTGTAGATTGTATTTTTTTTAGGCCAGTCTTACCATGTCGGGTACACAACAGTTAGCAGACACTTGTTTCAAAGTGTTGTTTTATCGTATGTTTACATACACTCTATAAAATGTTCATATTTCCAAACGTCTATTATCTAATTCTCACAAGAGGTTGACAATATTTTACAATTGTGAGCCACAAAGTATTCTTAAATCAGAAAAACAAACTGACGAACTAAATCATCGGTAAGGGTGGGGGGGGGGTGTTCAAATGAAACAAAGTAAATTAGATTGAACTGTTTAAATGGCAGAGCGGGCTATATATAACAGCCCGCGGGATATAGCATGTCAATGACTTACAAATTATTCGATACCATTAAAGCTATATTATAACTTTGTTCACCTATAAAAGGGTTCGCTTAGCCAATATTGTCACTATAAAGGGCCTATGCCAGAAGAGCGATGCATTGATTTTATGAAGCAAATTCTGGATGGATTAAAATACCTTCATGAAAGACGAATCATTCACATGGATATTAAAGGTAAGTTTGGGGAAACACACAAATATTAAGAATAATTGAATTGTATTAAATGTTTTTTTCATTCACTGGTGAGAAAATAAATTCTTTTATCCAATCAGGTTTTTTATATTGATTTCATATTAGATTCTCCTTGGACATTTTTTAAAACATTATATTATGACGTAATCAATGATGTAATTATGCACACAAAACATATACATACACAAATACACTAATGTGGATTTTTCTGAAAAAATTTACCAGGCTCAAATGTTTTGCTGGAAAATGAGTTTCATTTAAGACTCTCTGACTTTGGAATCTCCAAATGTCTAAACGAAGCGTCGAATACAAAGACTACTGATGTTGGTACTTGGAGATGGATGGCACCAGAGATTTGCAATCCTGAAATCAATCAAGGCAAATATAATTTCAAGGCTGACATTTGGTATGTACTATGTATAAATATAATTTCAAGGCTGACATTTGGTATGTACTATGTATACTTCTACATTGTAAAAATAAAAATACCGTTTTAAAAAGTGGGTTGAAAACAATAATTAATGATGATCAAGTTCGGCTTAGAATTGTGTTTCGTGCAAATCCTAAATAATCCTTACTTTATTTAATTATTTTTTTTAATAAAAACTGATAAATTAACTTAAGTGAAGCATGTAATTACAGGAGGCTACCATGGACCTCGTGCGTGACAGGCACTGTTATATTACTTCAATAGAAAGTTGAAACACATAAGGAGACTTAAATGTCTTTATATTTATCTATATAAGTTACTTTAAGCATAACGTTTTAATAAACTCCACTTACTGCTTCTCACAGCTTAAAGGAGCAACTGCCTTTCCTATGTCTAGAATATGTAAACATGGATGGGGAAATAAATCGACAGATCCATATGATTTAAAAATAGTCTTCCTTTGTTAACATTTTTTTTTGTTATTTTAATTCATCACAGGAGTGTA
The DNA here is from genome assembly GCA_021962125.1 of Bulinus truncatus. NCBI lineage: Eukaryota > Metazoa > Mollusca > Gastropoda > Planorbidae > Bulinus > Bulinus truncatus. The sequence goes on along the minus strand of JAGDYQ010000157.1, from coordinate 2,415,847 downwards.
GGCTGTACAGTAGTGGAAATGCTAACAGGTAAAGTTCCATATGCTGAGATTGAACACGAGCCTTCGATTATATTTCAAGTGGGTCATGGAGTACCACCCACTGTACCAAAGACTAAATGTAATATGTTAACACATCTTTTAAATGAAATGGTGTTCTTAAAAAAACCATGTGAGCGAATATCTGCGGCAAAGCTTCTAATAAAGGTAAGTTTAAGAAATTAATTTGTACAAAGTATTATATTACAAATACACAATTACTTTTTTTGCTGAAGAATATACCTAATTCATATTTTGATGATGTACAATACAGTCGTATTGTGCCCGTAATTGGCATAAACGTATGCAACACGTTTTCAAATGACATAGTTTCTAGTGTATTAACTTTCCCCGAAAGCGTCGAAGATTTAAGCGTGCAATAATCAATCAATAATTTTGAATCATAAAAAATATACGTTTTTCTTTGAATATGTATGTGCATAATATGACTGTCAATGGATATAATGTGTTTAGTAGAGTGACATCAAATCAGATTTGGAATGACCTAAATCAGACACGGTAAAGAGAAGTGGTGTGATATCAGACACAGTATTGAGGGCTGGTGTGATATCAGACACAAAATTGATTGAGAGCTGGTGTGATATCAGACACATAATTTAGAGCTGGTGTGATATCAGACACAAAATTGATTAAGAGCTGGTGTGATATCAGACACAAAATTGATTGAGAGCTGGTGTGATATCAGACACAGTTTTGAGAGCTGGTGCGATATCAGACAAAGTATTGAGAACTGGTGTGATATCAGAGAGCTGGGCGGACATCAGAAACTGATTTGAGAGCAAATATCAAGCTATTTAGTAAGAACTATTTTTTTTTAAAATGTTATCTGAAATTATTGCTCCTTTTGGTCATATAAACATATGTTTAGAGTATAAAGTATATCGAATTTTGTTTAGTATTGCCCATGGGCAGTAAAGTTACCCATTTTAAGTAAAAACAACCAATAATGATAAATAAAATATGTAAAATATTAGCTGCGGATAAACATATGACGAAGTTAATTTCTAGTAATTGGAGACCATTAATGAGATTAATGAAAGCAATAGTCCAGATATTTTATTTTATACAAATGTACAATATATTTTAAACCATAATATCACATTCAACCTTTTGCTGGCCTTTACTATTGTTATAAAAATGTTGATATTGAATTATACAATCTTTCAGACACTGCTAAATGGCATTTTCTTTCACAACTAGATCAAAGGCCCGGGACCCTGACCGGCGAGTAGGCTCACAGTTGAGTGTGATAACAACCAGTCTATATACTCGCAGTGGTCCCAAGGACATGAACATATTATTGTCGCTAAAATACATTTGAGAATAGGAACACCAAATAGTACATCAAATAAAGTTCACATGTTAAATAGTTCACCCCAAAGAAAATAATCCTCACTATGGGTACACAATCTTAACATAAACAACCCCCAAGATTAAACTCTTTAAATCTTAATTCCTACATAATATTTTAACAGATTATTGTAGCCAAAAACCTTAATAATACATAAAATAAAGTTCATCTTTTATATAGTTTATCACAAAGAATATAATCCTCATTATAGGTACATAAGCTTAACAAAACCCCCGACTATTAAACTTTGAATCTAACATCCAACTTAACATATCATTTAAAAATCTTAATTCATTAATATTATTTTATCATGTTTAAGAAATAACATCACGCGAATGCAAGCGAGTATACTTTAAGGTGTCTTGCTTTTTTACAACGTTTTTCTTAACTTCACTTCTTGTCTGTTTATTTGTTTGTGTGTTTATCCGCGGAATTCAGCAATCCAATTTTAGACCACTTTCCGATAAGCTATAGCTCTGATACTTTCAATATAACTCAGAACCCGATGAAAATGCAATATTCTTACTATTTCACTATGTTTTGATGAGTTTCTTCATAAATAAAACTAAATATGTATGGCGAATAGGTCACAATCTTGTCTGAATCAAGGGAATATACTGGAGCTAAATATAGTACACAGTAACGGAATTGGGCACCAATCTTAGACCACTTTCCGAGAAGATATAGCTCTGATACATTCAATATAGCTCAGAACCCGATGACAATGCACTATTCTTACTATTTCACTATGATTTGATGAGTTTCTTAAGTATTTTTCGATAAACATGATACTCGAAAAAGTTTCACTACTTTCATTGATTTTCTGCGCATGAATACATGTGACGTCAGAGCACTCCAGTACGTTCGAGCAGAAATATATAAAGTTAACGCTTATACCAACATTTTTAAACTCTTCGTAAGAATTGAAAAAAATGTTTATAAAAAACAACGTTTTTCTTGCGTACTAAAAAGCAGAAAATAATTTCTGAATAAAACCAATAAAAACGAAAAACGTTGGGCGCATGTTATACAACACTAGAATTAATTTTACATACCCATATGTATTTTTTATCTAGACTAAGTTCTAATAAATGATCTGTAATATCGTGATATTTCGAAAACCTTCTGTAATTATTCTTTTGGGATTTATTTGTTAACATTTGATGATTCTAATACTGTAATACAAACATTCACATAATATAAGATTCATACGTCCAACGTTTTTCGTTTTTATAAAAAATCAGAAGCTCTTATAAAGTCTATTGCTATTACCATGTTACCAATTTATTCAGAAATTATTTTCTGCATTTTAGTACGCAAGAAAAACGTTGTTTTTTTATAAAATATTTTTATAATGTAATTTTTATTATCATTAGCACACCCTCCCCCAACACAAACGTAAAAAAAAAGTTCCCTTAGCCCTAACGGGCCATCGGGGCAGATGAAGTGTAGAATTCATCTGTTTCTATAACCTCTGCATATGAAGGGATTGTGTGGTTAGCACAAAGCCCAGCCGCCTTTACTTTCCCAACTTAAGTCAGGTACCCATTTAAAGCTGGGTGGACTTGTGGGACGACTTTGTACAAGATTTCATCTGGAAAAATTCCATGGGCCTCACGGAGTATCAAACCCAGGACTCTCAAGTCGACAGTCGAGTATCTACACCACTCGGTTTATTGATTTTTTTTTAATTCCGCCAAAGTGTGCCGTAAAACAATCCACCAACTCGTATCCCTTCTCCCCGTTTGTATTTACGTAGTTATCCCTCCCTCAATTAGCTTGAGTGAGACGAAAATTTTGGAATTCCCCACTCTATTTTTAGCCGCGGAATTTATACACACGCTCGCTTGCTCAGTTGGTGTACCGCCCATATGTACGCCAGGCTAGACGATTATATATAATTCACAACTTCAAGATGCAGGACTATTTATATATTGTGGAGTTCCCGAATACGTCAAAGCAAGAATTCTACAACTCGCGTTGTTTCACCAGCCTTTATAGATTTGTGGAATTCCCGATTACGTCACAACAAGCGCGTTGTTTTCTGATTTCTTTTACAAAACCAGATTATTTTAATTTCTTATATGAAGTTTTGTCCTTTTATTTGGTAAAATATATAAAGCAATACGAGCAGATTTTTGGGTGTACAATACTATTTCATGTCAAGACTGCACCAGTATTTTTTTAAAACTGTATTGTTTGGTCGTAATCATGTTATTATGTGCTCTAAATACGAAACTATTTCATTTATCCCCCGTCGCGGTAAATTATATATCCCATTAACCGCGGAAATGAGGGAATGATGTGTCATTGTGTCCGTATCACAGATTGTGTCAGTATCTTTCCCCTTTCTTTGCGGCGTATGATACGCTACGGGACGACTCGTTCTTTATAAACAAATAAAATAGTTCAACATAAAATATAATGATATGCAACAGTTACTGCTTGTTTATTCATGTATACATTGTATTATAAACACAAACAATACGCTATACTAATGATCGTCAGTTCAACGCTTCCTAAATAACTTCAGTGTACTTTTCTTCAAATTTGGCACTCTTTTCTGTTCTACAACTTGCAGCAATCTCTGCATTTCAGATTCCGTTTTAGTGATTGACTTATTAAATGATGACATCAGTGCAACTGACCGCTCGGCTGCATCATTTACGCCTTAAAGGAATCAATAATACACTTAGCTTCACCAAATGACGACAATAGATCCCAGGATACTGGGTCAACTTTATCGAAGCTGGTATCAATACCGACTGAAAGCATTGCAGATAGTGATGAGGTACCTACAAAGTGTTACAGTTAGTACAATTCTTCAATTTAAACACTCGATCCCTCCAGTCATTGCCAGTCTTCAGCATTGCTTCAGAAACTTTTTCAGAAAACCACGCAAGAAAAAGCATCTCTGGACTACTATACCAAAGATGGTTTTCAAATTTCCTTTTCGCAGCATCAGACACCGTTTTGTATATGACAGAATTTCGTGAGATCTGCTTGAATAATAAAAGATCGTTAAACAGAGCATCACGACTGGGCACAGGATATGATATTCAAGCTTTGACGTAAATGTGAGTGGCAAAAAGCAGAATTCTTGCAAAATCTTTACCTCTGAATGTGTGAGCTAGAACTGATTTCTAAAGAAGTAGATCTTGAAGCAGTATATCACTTTCGCCATCCAGCGAGCCATATGGTAATGGCCTAGCACATGAAAGTGGTATGGTTGGTTGCTTACACTGACGTCAAATACCAACAATCAGGTTTTGATCATCCCTCTGTAAACTTCACGTGGTATGTAACTTGAGGCACTTGACAGTCTTGCAGGAATGACACAACAATGTGTATGTGTTTCACCATAAACGGATCATCTAGTCTCGAATCCTCCAGCGGACTATACAGTTTCTGATCAACCTTAGGCCAAAATCGTTAGAAACTTTTTAACAGTGGAATGTTAGGGCTGTTTGTGGAGCCATAGAGAAACAACAACTCCAATGATCAGTTCATGCACATGATGTCGGCAGGCAAAATGTAACAGCTCCTCTTGCAACAATTTACATGTCCCCTTAGTAACACCAGTGTTGACGGATGTTGTGTCAAAACACATACCAATAATCTCATCAGATACCTCACATAGTCTTAACAGCTGTATTGTTGCATTGGCTTGTGCCTTACCAGCACGGTTGGTATTTTAGCTAAACCTAAAATCTTCTCAACTTCTTTCCCAGTTACAACTACAGCTAATCTGTCTACGTGTGACTGCAGCTCTGGATAATCTGTAGTTTCTTTCATTATCTTTCCGTCCCAGTAAATGACCAATGAGCATTTGCTTCTAAATTGAAATTCTGATTTCAAATTTCTTGTCTGGCATCGAACACTTTGACAGAAGCTTCTTGTAGTATACAGGAATATCAGTTTCAAAACCGTCGTCATCTTTACCTTCATCCTCACTTTCGCTGTTGTTTGTAGACAAAGTAGTAACAGCAGCCTTCAGATATCTTCTTGCGTCTTCAACTACTCTTTGATTCTCTTAGACTGCTTTTCTTTATGAAAATCGTTAACAGTTACCTTAATTCTTTCGGATATTGTCTTCTTCAGTACCTTGTGATTTTAGAAAACCATCTTCATAGCATCACCCAAGGTCAGTAAGACATTACTAGGTAGACAAGAATCTGTTTGAGAATCAACAAAACTTCAGTTATACATCTTGTCAATACAATTTGTGAATTACCACTTGATGTGGATGCCATATCAATTCAATAATTTCAAATTTGTAGTTAGTCAAAAACTACTTTATTATCCAGCAAACTTGAATAATAAAATTAATTATAATCTAAAATTCAAATATCACGGTATACTTTTAAATTTTACAATGAACTAAAATTGCACTATTGCAAAAGCAAGCAAGCGACACATCAGAACTGCCGCAATATCTCATAGTGAAACTTTTAGGTCGCTTGAGCGACATCTAAAAGTGGTCATTTTTTTCAAAAAGTTTAGTTTTTCTTGATTTGCTTGCCAAAAAGGAAAAAAAAATGAACCGCAATGCATTAGAATCGGAGAAAATTATTTTTTACCATGCAATGATGAATCAGTGAAGGATTGGGGGCTCGGGGCAGAAGGGGGCACCCGAGTGGGTTTGTGTCTGGGTAGACCCTGCCAGCCGAGTTTTTTTTTCAATCTCGGCTGGCTGACATAATTTTTCGGCTGATATCTGGATTAGCCAGACTTCACCGTAAATTGACATTTGCGGCTGATTTTCGGCCGATTACGAAATATTTGGCTAAAATAATGAAATGATAAAACTTCAGCAATAAAACACTTTCACAATACTTGGGGAAAAGTTATATTATTTAGAATAAAAGAAAAAAAAACAGTGTTATATGCTGCCCTACTAATACAGTGCATAAATGCATTCCACTCATTCAGTTTCTGCCACTCAATACCTTGATAATCACTTAAATCATCAGCTTATAAGTGTCATGAATAAAACCAACGCGATGTAGTTTATCAGCTGTAAGGTTTAATCGTTTGTTGTTCATTATCAAACCAGTAACCGAAAACATGCACTCCACCGGTACAGATGATGCTGATGATGATAGGTGAAGACGAGCCAGTTGAGTGAGTTGTGGATACGAGGATGATGCAACACTGCTACGCCAGAAAGTGTGGACATCATGAAACTGAACAAGAGGCGCCGTCAAATAGTTTGCAATTTCCACTGCCATCTGTAATAAATGTTCAAAAAATCAAAACACAACAGTACTAACTGTAAGTTTAAAAAACATTTCATTATAGTACACAGTATATGTATTTAAAAATATTTTACTGCAAACTGAGTAGTCTATTGAGAGCAAAATAAAACGAAAACTGTTTCAATGCCAGTAAATTAACATAGAATACCTTATTAGTACAATCGTCAGGTGACTACTCAGTTCTCAGCTCATTCATCAGCTTCATTCGCAATCGCTTACATCGGGTTTCTTCAGAAACATGTTCAATGACTAGCTGCGAATGCGATACATCAGCTTTAGACATGATGAATCCACGGGGCCATTGCTGACTGTATTGCATTCTCCATAATTGCTTCTGACCGTGGAATCATTGATTTGGAACCTGGATCAAGCAGCTGATGCAGCTTGATGTGATCATTTACAGGAAATCGATAGTTAAGCTGGTTGAGAACTGACAGCTTGTTTATTCGTATATTGTCATCATCAGCATTTGATGCATTGCAGACCTTATGTGCATTTTCACTAGTGGAATAGTTGATAAGGTTTGCATTGAAAAGCTGAAGAGATCAGTTAGGTCTTGAAATGGTTTCAGAAAGGTAACGAGATCACTATAAAAGTCAATTTCATCTTCATGGAGACAAATATTAATTCGACCAAAACGCTTGAGAGTATTTTGAACTTCTCTTTTCAAGTCAAATATAGACTGAATCATCATCAGTGTTGAATTCCAACGCGTTGGACATGCTGCCTTCACTGACTTATGATTGTGTCTATGACTGTCAACGATGGCGTTAGTACTGCTCTCAGAAGCATCCACTATTGATGCATTGAACTGATCGTCTACAAGAAGCAATTCACACACTGAAGACATGCTTTCTTTCAGGGTCTTTATCATTTCTTTATCATCTGTGAATGCTGCCTCGTCTTCTATGATTGCGGTCTTGAAATGAAGTGCAGTTACGATGTTGCGGCACTTTCGCAGTATGAAGAACGTCTTCATTTTTATCGATACTGAAGGCTCAATGCGTGTGCTGTACAGTGCTGATAAGAATCAACCTTCAACAGCTTTGAAGTCTTTATCATATTTACAGCACCATTATGGCAGCTATTTATAAACAACTTTTTGTGATCAACAGAAAAGCTTTTCAAGACAGAGCTGATATGGTCAGCAAAGATCATATGCAGCAAGATTAAGTAATGCGACGGTTAATCTAACGGCAGACAAAATACGGCGGCTAATGTGGTGCGCCGCATATTTTTAGGCGGATTTACGGCGGACGAAAATTCGGCGGCGTATTTGGCGCGCGGCGCCGGCTGAGGGGGCACCAAGATGCCCCTGGGAACTAACATACGTTTTATGAAGATCGTACTATAAGAAAATTCAACATGTCTTCCGTTCAAAATTTTAATATGGCGACCGACGGTCATACCACCAAAATAAATAGGTCCAGCGATTATTGATATTAATGCAGAATATCAAATTTAGTTAAGATTAAGCCATAAAAAAGAAAGTTTAACATGGCAAACTTTGTGATCCTTACGGAAATTAAACTTTACAGCCGCGATTCTCAACCTTTTTTGCGACTGAACCCCAAAGGAGCGAGAGTATCTTTACGCGTACCCCTGACATGTAAGTTCCCGAATAAAAGTACTTAGTTTTGAAAATGAACGTGATTACCTTTCTAATGAAAAACGTGATGATAGTTGCTGCTGGTAGCCAGTATGACATCACGTTCAGGCTGGAGTAGCTTTCTTTCTTCAGCTGTTCCTGCAACAATACTGACATCCTGCATTACTCAAGATTAGACCTGCCAGCCGAATTTTTTTTAAGTTTCGGCTGGCTGACATAATTTTTCGGCTGATAGCCGGCGTAGCCGAATTTGACCATAAATTGAGTAAATTGACATTTGCGGCTGATTTTTGGCAGATTACGAAATATTTGGCTAAAATTCGGCTGACGCCTAGACAATATTGAATTGACAAAACTTCAGCAATAAAACAATTTTACAATACTTGGGGAAAAGTTTTATTATTAAAACAACAGAAATAAACAGTTTTATCATCATCATCTTTTCAAGTGAAGTATAGGCTGAATCATTATCAGTGCTGAATTCCAACTCGTTGGACATGATGCCTTCACTGACTTATGATGTGTCTATGACTGTCATTGATGGCGTTAGTGCTGCTCTCAGAGGCATCCAATATTGATGCACTAAGCTGATCATCTACAAGAAGCAATATACACACTGAAGACATGCCTTCTTTCAGGGTCTTTATCATTTCTTTATCCTTCTGCGAATGCTGCATCGTCTTCTATAATTGCGGTCTTGAAATTCTTCATTTTTATTGATGCTGTCGGTAGTATTAAGGTGCAATACGTGTGCTGTAAAGTGCTGATAAAAGTCAACCTTCAAAAGCTTTGAAGTCTTTATCATAAGTGCAGCACCATCATGGCAGCTAGTATTTTGTGATCAACAGAAAAGCTTTTCAAGAGAGAGCTGATATGGTCAGCAAGGTCATGTGCAACAAGATTAAGTAATGCGACGGTTAATATAACGGTGAACGAAATTCGGCGGCTAATGAGGCGCGCCGCATATTTTTCGGCGGATTTACGGCGGACGAAAATTCGGCGGCGTAGCCGGCGCGCGGCGTCCGCGTTTTTTTTTTGGGGTTGGGGGGGGGGAGTATTTAACTTTTATTTAATAATTTTTAAAATCTACACATCTAAGAAATTTCCACCAGTCATTAAATAGTTGTTCCTTTTTAATCACCAAGTCGCTCACAACAAATGTCACGACTACGCCCTCCTCCTCCCCAAAGCCCAGCACGAAAAGTTAAAAAATAACTGGATGTTCCCATCGCTTCCACATACATGGGATTATTCAGGGGGGGCATTTGCCCTCCCCCTTCCCCCCCCACTTTGTAAAAATTTCCTGAAAGTTTATTTCCCCCCCCAAACATTTTGGAAAATTTCCTGAAAGTTTATAACATTGAAGAACATGTACATATATCAAAATAAAAAAGAATTATATCCGCAAGTTTAACTTATTACATTATTGTAATTTTTAAAAGAATGGTTTCAGTATCAAACATTTACTATACTAATAAAATAGAGAAAATAATTTTCTACACAAAAACGAGTTTCCAGTTAATAGAATCAAGGTAGGGTGTAAAAACAGTTATTCTAAAAAAAATCCTTAGCCAAATCAACTTTTGCATTTTTCCAGTTCATTTATCTTCCAGCTTGTCGTGGAGGTTGAATGTTGACACCTATGACATCTACAACACCTTTTGTAACTAAAAATTTCCGTATACCTCTCATCACAATTCTGTCGAGCAGCAGCCAATGTAGTCAACAATTCTTCAATGTATTTACGTACTGCCAGTAAATCTAAATGCACTGACTGTAATTTTTGGGTCACAGCTTCTATGTTTGATGAATATTTTTGTATAATAACTAATCAAACAACAAATGTACCCCAACCCTAACCTCTTACAGCACAAAGTAACCAATGTGCAACTTGCTTCCTTTTTCCAGATGGTTCTAAATATTACAGTTGTTAAACAATTTCTGTCAAATTTTAGCGAAAATCCGCAAGCTTTTATATTTATGTGTTCATTTAGTTTCAAATAGCAAAGGAACATTTGGAATTAGTTTTCTTTGCTGATTAATTTCTCAGAAAAATACTATATTTGACTTAATTTTTCCTATTGTGTTTCGTACAGCATTCACATTATTTAAATCGTTCACGACAAGATTTAGTTTATGTAAACTGTAATGTACAAATGCTGCTTTTGGGTCTTTTTTTCGAATTATTGCTTGGACTCCTTTACCTGCCATTGTAGAACAATCGTCTTATCCATGACCAACAAGCTTTGTCATATCTAGTCCCAATTCTAATGAATTTGTAATGGTGGTGTTCTTTACAAATCTAACACCAAGTGATATCTGCTCAATGCATGAAATTATGTTGTCTCGTCGGCACGTAAGTATAGAAATTGCAACTGAATTAGAATTGAAGAAATGGTGGGACCCAGTTTGTTGCAATTTTCTTGAGTTTGTCTTCTAAATGATGAGTTTAACTGCTCATCTATATAAACTGCTTTGGCTTTTAATAATGCAACAAAATAGCTTGAATCCTTAATAAGAGTCTTTGTGCTTTGCATGTGACTACGTGCATCTACGATGAAATCTTTAAATTGTGTGCATGGTTTGATGACAAATGCTCCCTGAACTCCTATAATTACTTTTTGTGGAAACAACACGTAAAATTTGCAAAAGGCACCTTTTAACATTTGCGAAAGTACAACCCACGATGAATAGTCTGATAACCAAGAATATCTAAAACCTCTGTTTCCACCAATGCCAAATTTAAAAATCATACTTTTTATCAGGGGTCCAACAATCAAGGATCAGCAGCAATTTCATTTGAAAGGTCGTATGTCAAGACATACCTTCCTATATCCAATTTAGGAAATGAAGAAGTGACAGCGACGATCAAATAAGAAATAGTTTCTTCAGTTGTATCTAGCTGTTGAGCTTGTCCTGTTGTCTTCAATGCATATGATAATTCAAATGCTGCAGACGCCCTAAAATCTTCTAATAACGGCTTTTCGGAATCTCGCGATCGCTCTACTTTTCGTTTTATTGAGCCTGTACAACAATTTCTGATATCCATCTTTTCATATGAATTTAGGATAAATTTAAAAACTCAGTGGCAGACGATTATAAATTAACAAGAGTTGACAGATTTAAAAAAACCTGAATGCAAAAAACATTTTCGAAGGGCAAATCAAGCTACAGAATGCAAAAAAAAAAAAAAATTAAAAATTAAAATCGGAACATGCTTGTGCTTGTAGTCAAAATGCTTGAATTTTCAAATACGTTTATTTATGTCAATATAAAAAATTAATGTTATACTTAACTTGGATTTAATTAAGAAATAAACCTGTATGGCATTGTCAGTTAAAATAAAAAACGAATTGTTGCCCCCTCTCTGGAAAATTCCTAGCGACGCCCATGCCCACACACCTTTTATTCTTTAGCGGTACGTAAACTAACCTGTTAAAACAAACAGCTGTCTCGCGTTGGTTTATTTTGTACTGGATCATGATGACGTTATTGTTAACAACAGCGTTGTCGTAGTGCAAACCGCGGCTAAAATCATTTTGATAATAAGAAAGACACTTACCTTAAAAACATGAATTTACCTCATTATTTTATTAAAGTGGTCATATAGTTGTATCATTTTATGGCCCTACTTTTACAATAAAATCATATTAACTGTTTTAAGCAAGATGCATATGTTCTCGACTGATGAAGAGGCCGCCATATTGTTTGGTTTATTTTGCTTTTGAATAGCCTCCCTTAGGTTTGATCGCTAGGCTATGTTATTTTTGGATTCGGTCAGATTCGATAATTTCATGATTTTATTACAATTTAAAGATGTAATATGTTGTAGAAATACACAAAAACAAACAAAAAAATATTTAAATGGAATTATTTTACATTTTGGCATTTGGCTTTCACGTTTAAAAACCAAAGAATCAATTCAAAGCTGTAGATTCTTAAAAAACATCTCTCGAATCGATACGCTGGCAAGACGCTATTTTGAATTCTTGTTTTCCGCTTTCGATTTAACGCACACTGGAAATGAATATTATTATATATGATGATATATATATATATATATATATATATATATATATATATATATATATATATATATACTTATAAGACGCATTTGCTGTCTGTCTGTCTGTCTGTTCCCTTATAACTCAAGATCCAGACAACCAAATAACGTGAAATTAGGTACACTTACACATAATTACATGGGTAAGGTTATAGGACAGGTTTCGTTTCATCGCTATGGGTAGTTTAATTGTAATAAATTATTTTTATTTTTGTATCTTTTACTATATTAAAGTAATCTCGAGGGCGCCATAAATAAAACTCCTCTGTGACGTCATTTCCCGATGATACATTTTACATTTTTAAATTTTCCTACTAATAAAGCCGAATAGAACTTGCGCGCTGGTGCTGTATCGTGCCTTTTGCTGCAAAGAATTGTTGTTGTTTTTTCAGGCTCCCTGATTTGTACAGTTTGAGGAAGGTAAAGGAATGCAGAAGGATTTTAGAAGAAGTGTGAAGCCATAATAATAGAGAGATGGAGGGAAAGAGAGATAAAGCGAGAGAGAGGGGGTAGGGGGAGGAAAGGAAGGTTGGAGGGAGGAGGGGGAGGGAGGGGGTGAGAGGGGGAGAGAGAGGGAGATGAGAAAGGGAGGGAAGGAAAATAAAGGAAGGGAGGAGAGAGGGAGTAGGGAGGGAGATAGTGGAGAGAGGTAGGGGGTGAGAGGATGGGAGAGAGGGAGGGATAGAGATAAAGAGAGAGGGGGGCAGGGAGGGAGAGAAAATTAGGGAGGGAGGAAGGGGAGGGAGGGGGAGGGAGGGAAAGGGGAGAGAGGAGGGCGGGAGAGAAGGAGATAGATGGGAGAGGGAGGGATAAAGAAAGGAGGGAGTGAGAGAGGGGGTAGGGGAGAGAAAGGGGAGGGGGAGAGAGGGAGAGAGAGGATGGGTGAAATGGGAGGGAAGAGAGTTAAAGAGTGAGAGGGGGGGAGGGAGGGAGAGAGAGGGAAAGAGGAAGGGAGGAAGGTGGAGAGAAGGAGGAAGGGAGAGGGAGAGAGAGGGAGATTTGAGAGTTAGGGAGGGAGAAGGAGGGAGGGAGAAAGGGAGAGAGGGTATGAGAAAGGGAGAGAGGGCGTAGGGAGGGAGGGAGAGGGGGAGGGAGGGAGAGAGGAACGGAGAGAAGGGGATAGGGAGAAAACAGAAGGTAAACTGAAAACCTTATTTTAAACCCGGGCAAAGCCGGGTACTTGCAGTATATATATATATATATATATATATATATATATATATATATATATATATATATATAAGGAGATTATTTAAAGTTTCTTGGGCGGCCCAGTACCAGTTGATCCACTGACCTGTACCGGTCTGCCGCGGTCAGGGGAATTACCTCATTTTGTATCCAACAGACTGCCGGGAAACATAACAGGGCTCATGGTGGCGGTTGTAGCTCCTGAACGTGCCACGGCTCTGGTTTTGAACGGTCTGACTGTTGCAAAGTAAGTAATAGGCAGAGCTTGTCCTAGATACTTAGGGGCCCGAGTGAATAGATACAGGTTATGGGAGGAGGGGGGGGGTTGATTCTTGGCACCATAAGGCTTCATATGGAATGGCTCACAAATAAAACAAACAACGCGACACGTTCTGTCAGCAGGAAGGGAGGAGTGGGGTGAGGGAGAAAGTTGGTCGGTTTAGTTAATCGGTTGTTGTTTTTAGTATTTACAATTTTAACTTGTGGGACGGATGGCCGAGTGGTGTAGATACTCGACTGTCGACCTGAGAGTCCTGGGTTCGATCCTCGGTGAGGCCCATGGAGTATTTCCAGGCGAAATTCGGTGCAAATTCGTCCCACAAGTCCACCCAGCTTTAAATGGGTACCTGACTTAAGTTGGGGAAGTAAAGGCGGCTGGGCGTTGTGCTAACTACACAATCCCTTCATATGCCGAGGTTATAGAAACAGATGAATTCTACACTTCATCTGCCCCGAAGGCCCGTTAGGGCTAAGAAGGGAACTTTACTTTACTACAATTTTAACTTGATTCAGTGGCGTAGCGAGCATTACTCGCGCCCGGGGCACACTACCTTTTTAGCGCCCCAACCCCAATTCAAAACAATTATTTAGTATATGTAAAAAATACCTTAGGCGTTCCTTTGTGAGTAGCGCTCGGTATATTATACCCCCTTGTCCCTCCCCCTCCCCCCCCCAAACTACGCAAATGACGTGATGTTTTCATTTTTTGTAAGTAATTTTTTTCATATAAACAGTATATGGTTTATGTATTAGTATTTATTTATGTTGTTGTGTTTCCATTCAGGAGTTTCATTAAAAATGTAGTTAATTTTACTGGGTGGACCATCAAGGACCTGAGCATCCCTTCACCAGAGAAGTCTTTTAGGCTGCACACGAACGACTACATTTACTTCGGCTGCTACGCGTACGGCGTAAAGGAGAAAATTCCATGGATGTCACCAGTAGGTGTCGCGGATTTATCGATTGATCACGGCGGGAACTCAAAATCGACGTGCTATGTAAGCATTCATTGTAGTACGAGATTTGTATGTGAAAATCATACACGAGTAGTCAGAGATCAAGTATTGATTTGTATTTGAGAATCATACAATGGTAGTAAGAGATCAAGTATTGATTTTTAAAAATTGCGTTTTAATTTTCTCTAATTACGTTAATTTGAAATTCATATACGGGCCACATTGTTTGGAGAAACGATGTTTCTTTGGTCAGATCTTATACTGTCTGTTGTTTGTTTATTCAGATCTTATCAGTTATAATACTGTCTGTTGTTTGTTTATAAATTCCAATTAGCAAAAGTTGAAAAAATACTCAAACTACAAAGAATAAATTTAAACATTCTTTTTTTTCCATTTAGAGATAAAATATATTGATTTTTGTAATACTTAATCTCGTTGTTTACATTTTCAAACATTAATCATGAAAACAAGTCCACGGGTTGTATAATGTATTAAAAAATTGGCTATTTCGTCACAATGGCTGACTTAATAAGTGTGTCACAATGGCTGGCACAATTTGTTACAATGGCTGACACAGTATGCCACTATGAACGACACAATGTCTGTTTTTCTTGGCAAGACTTCCTCATCTGAACCAACCTCCACGGCAAGCAGCACTACACCATCTACCACCACTGCTACAACAACAACTACGTTGGCGACAACAAAGGAAAGATCATCAACAACCAGCGGAATATTAAGAGCAACAACCACGATGAATCCCATAGAGTGTCCGGCCAGTCACGTGATCAAGGGGGACAAGGTGGACAACGACTGTGACGGCCTGGTGGACGAAGAGGTGACCAACAGGAAAGGTCAGGGATTAAGTGATTGAAAGACTGACCAACTTGAAGCGACTTGATTAGCGACTTGATTATTTTACTTGCTGATAACTTGCTAAAGAACAGAATAACTGACTAACTTACTGACTGGTGGACTCATTTAGACTGATTAACTTATTTAAAAACACAACTGCAATATAAATGATACGATTGAATCAATAACGTTTTACTACAAATAATATTTGACTACGACCGATGTTGTGTCGACAGTTGAACATGTCTCACCAATACAATAACCGAGCTAGATCATAACAGCAGTATAATATAACAACGAAATCAAGTCATAACAGCAGTATAATATAACAACGAAATCAAGTCATAACAGCAGTATAATATAACAACGAAATCAAGTCATAACAGCAGTATAATATAACAACGAAATCAATTTATAACAGTAGTATAACAACGATGATGTGAAACAATTTTTTTTTTGTTTTTAGATGACGATGAAGACGGCCAAGTTGATGAAGATGTACATAACGACACAGATAATGGTATTTCAACTCTATTCGTTTTCCTAGGAATAACTTTTGAACCAACATCTCTTTGTTTGTCATTGTGATCTCATTTAATAACATTTGCATTAAACAAATGCTACATGTCAGGAGCTAATAACTAATGGGATCATACACTACATTAAACCAACGCTAGATGGCAGGAGCTATTAACCAATACATTTCAATCATTTCCCTGCATCCGTCAGGCTGTCTGCCTGACTGGTTCGGCCCTGACTGTGATAAACTGTGCAGGTGTCAAGGAGTTTGTTTACCCAACGGATACTGCCAGAGCAACAAGACATGTGAGACAGGTTACTTTGGCACACAATGTCAATACAGTAAGATCCTACTTGTTTCGCTTAATAATTCCAACGTTATTTTTGTCTCTAGTTACTAAGTAGTACAGCCTCCATTATACAGTTATAGACTGATTAGTACAGCCTCCGTCATACAGTTATAGACTGAGTAGTACAGCCTCCATCATACAGTTATAGACTGAGTAGTACAGCCTCCATCATACAGTTATAAACTGAGTAGTACAGCCTCCATCATAAAGTTATAGACTCAGTAGTACAGCCTCCATCATAAAGTTATATACTCAGTAGTACAGCCTCCTGTCACGGGTTGTGACTAATATGTCGAAACCATCCCCTTACTCCAACCCTTAACCTAATAATATTAATAACATTAAGATGTATATTATACCATGTATAATATCTACGTCCCTGCTCTCAAGTTCCCCACCCCTTTTACCCCCCCCCCGTAATTGCGTCATAGACCAGGTGTTCGGCAGAATCTCCGCCGACGAACCCAGGTAGCGGTTCACAGCAACACGTTACACCCTACGCGGAATTTTCCCTGGTCAATTGCCGACAAAGGGATGCAGGTCTAGTTACTATTGTCTTTGTCTGCATGGCGTACTTCTCCCCCCACCCCCCCCCCATCTAGGCTCCACCCCCTAATTTGAAAGTTTGAATGAAGCAGATATTAAATTTGATTGGCTAAGGGTCACGTAAGCAAAGCGATGTGGGGGGAATGAAAGATAGATTCGAGACATTCGACCGTGAGCGCGGTCTGTGCTAGTCGACATTCGGCTGTGGGCTCTCGAGCGAGAGAGTGGATTTGTGAGAAGCAATCCAACTGAGTGATAACTAGTCGATTGCTGTGTCTCTGAGTGAGAGAAAGAGAGAGACATAGATAGAGAGAGAGAGTTAACTAGTGATAACGTCATTTGTTCCCTTATTCATTTTATATTGGATTATTTTGCTGCAGTTTGAATTATCGTTGCTTATGATAAGTCACCAGATTCCTGTTACGGACTGGTGACTTTGTATAAATAAATCTCTCTTGTTGTTGTACACACGACTTGTCGAGTTGATCATCGTCACCTGTTTTACTTGTAATTGTTGTTGAGACTGTGAGTGTGGTAGGAATAAAAATATAAATACGGGTCAACCTTGAGTCAGCCCTCATACTCTTAGCAACAAGCCAAGGATACCTTCAAAGGGGTCTTCAACATCTGGGGGCCCTTCAAAGGGATCCTCAACATCTCCATCATAGAGTTATAGACTCAGTAGTACAGCCTCCATCATAAAGTTATAGACTCAGTAGTACAGCCTCCATCATACAGCTATAGACTCAGTAGTACAGCCACCGTCGTACATTTATTTATAAATTAATAATGTATCCATCATACAGTTATAGATTCGGTAATACCGTATTCATCATACAGTTAAAGATTCAATAATACAGCCTCCATCATACAGTTATAGATTCAGTAATACAGCCTCTATCATACAGTTATAGATTCAGTAATACAACCTCTATAATACAGTTATATATTCAGTAGTACAGCCTCTATCATACAGTTATAGTTTCAGTAATACAACCTCTATCATACAGTTATATATTCAGTAGTACAGCCTCTATCATACAGTTATGGATTCAGTAATACAGCCACTGTCATTCAAAAATATCTTGTTAGTTTTAAAAAAAAATTATATTAAGTCTTTTTTTTTAATTATTGTTGCAAACTTGCAACTCTCTCTAGGTAGGCACTAAAGGACACGTGGGTTCGTTAGCTGAACAATAAGATTTATTCAGTCTTACTGTTACGGGTCCTTAAAACGAAGATACTTGTAGAAGGTATAATAATTCAGACAACTCAAATCATGAAGCTAACTCCAGTGAAGTAACATCAACAATCATTTAATTCTTGAACATAAACTGACATAAAGGTGAACTCAGGAGGAGTACAATAGCAAACTGTAAACATGCATCCATCTACATCGATGCCCAAAGCTAGACTCATAATACAGACATCCGCATCCTATGATGCACAGAGCTCGACTGATTATAAAACAAACCATGTGCTCCCAACTGTCGGTTTAGATACACTAAAATCTACAATAAACTACACAAGATGGCGGAATGACGCCATAACTACTGCGGTGGGCGAAGACTACCGAATTGCGTCATCAAAGTGAGGCTATACTATTTCTCCACACTTACAATGTGCAGGTTATAATAGTACAGGCTAAAACAAAACAACTAAGTCCATTATGCGTACAACTAATCCAGTTGAAGCGAGTCTACGTGTTATCTATCGCTGGCGATGTGCTGATAACGAACTTGCGCCATCAACAGACCTGGTCTCTCGTTGTCCCTTCCTTCTTCCTTGATCGTCGCTCGTCGTTTTCCTATCACAGTTCTTTTTATAGGCAGTCTCACCCAATCTAAATATATCGTTTTTACCGCCAAAATGGAGGGTGAAGGTCATTGCGTGGGCGTGCAAGTGGCAAATAACACTATTGAATCACTTGTACTAAGGCGGGGGTGAACGACCGAATTAACAATGTGTAGGCGTACAAAAGTGATTGCATCATTTTTGTCGGGGCAGGCGTGAAAACGTGGGGCGGCGGGGGGGGGGGAAGGGTGGAGGGAGGGTGAAGCAGAGTTATAACAATATCATTCATTGGTTTATAATCTTGCTCTGCAAGCATTACAGTTTTTTTCTCTTCTTTTTGTATGGAATACATTTATGGAAAAGTGAACCTGGTCTTCCGTATCTTGTAGATTGTTGTATTATATTACCATAATAAAAGATATATACATTTTGTTTTCATTATCTCAACATTTACATTGTATAATACACTAGGGATTCATTATTATTGTTTTATTATAAGTGCATATAGGCGAGATAGTGAAGTTTCCCAAACATTTCTTCCATTCAGCGGATACAGTTTTACAGGCCAGTGTCAGCCATGAGGGGATGAAGATGAGGGTACAACCTAAATGTAGCCAGGTGTTCCAGGTGACCAGTTCCATGACGATAACATGGAATATTATTGAGTACCAAGAACGTTTTGACTGGGTCACGGTTGAAGCCGCTTCTAGAGGTACAGGACATCTGTATTTTAATTTAATATATATATATATATTGTGGATAAATAATATAGTCTAAGCGTGATGACGCAATTTGGTAGGCTCCGCCCACCACAGTATCCATGGCGTCATTCCGCCATCTGAGTATAAATATTGAGAGTTTTAGTGTATACGTCATTTGGTACAGTTGGGAGCACATGCTTTGTTTTATTAGCAGTCGAGCTCTGGGCATCATAGGATGCGGATGTCTGTATTATTAGAGTCTAGCTTTGGGCATTGATATAGATGGATGCATGTTTATAGTTTGCTATTGTACTCCTCCTGAGTTTACCTTTATGTCAGTTTATGTTCAAGAATTAAATGATTGTTGATGTTACTTCACTGGAATTAACTTCGTGATTTGTGTTGTCTGAATTATTACACCTTCTACAAGTGTTATCATTATAAGGACCCGTAACATATATATATATATATATATATATATATATATATATATAATAGATAGATAGATAGATAGATACGAAAAATAAAAAGACAAAGATAAATAATACACATACAAATAAGTATATATGCATATCACCCACACTAGCGGATCTGAGAAATCTGACTTTGACATTTCAAGAATCATCCAACAACAACAACACAAATCAATGCTACACTGGTCCTTGCAGTAACAAGAGAGAGATTTACGTAGACAACAACACCGTGATGATCGTGTGTGACGTCACACAGCCGGTCTGCCGGATCCAGATATCTTTCCGTGACGGTAGATCGAGGCGTCTTTGTGCAATCTACGTGAGTGGCGGTAGGTCGTGCTAGTCATAATTGTAGATACAGTGGCAACTCGAGAAACGAGTTTAATTCGTTCCATAACGTTGCTTCGTATCTCAAATATCTCGTTTATTAGGGCAATCGTCTGTCGATGTAGCACTGTATATTGTAAGCTAAATCATATATTTATTTTTTTTTTATTTTTGTCGTTCTCATTTTTGACGCTTTGGGATATAAGTCTGATCCAGTCCGATCCAGTCCGATCCAATACTTGTCCATGTTTCTCTCATTTTGTGGCTCAACCGTTTTTCATTAGTAATTATCCATATAAAAAAAGTTCCAAACATGTTTCGATACACACAAACAACTGGAAAATAACAAACGAATAAAATGGATGGCCATTATTGAAGGAAAATAATATCTAGATATATAATGAGATTTCATTGTTATAACTAAAGTGTAGGGATGTGACGAAGTTCGAATTCGAATCCGACGACATTCGAACTTCGACGTTTTTTGAGCAAATTCGAATCCGACGGATTTAAAAAAAAATCCGATTGGATTCGAATTTGAAAAATGCAGAGGCTAGACTTTGTCCAGACGGACGTCGTATTATTTTTTTTCGGGGTCCGTCTATAGATATGTGCATGCGCGTCAATTGAGATAAAGATTAAAGTTGTCCGCATGCACGGCAATTATTCTTTATTACTTTTTTTTCGGGTCTGTCCAGCCTAATAAAGTCGGAGGAAAACAATATCATTCAAACTACAAAAATTAACGGAAAAAAAAAACAAAACAATATGCGCTAAATTAGCATCTATCGCACTCCCCTTTCCCAGAAATCATATAAAATACAGGTTTTTTTTCTTATACTTCTGTTAAATACCAACGAAGTCTTGGGGGAAAAAGACAGTGACAAATTCCTTATTTCTTTTGTGACATTTTTTAAACAAATAAACACTCTATAGTTTTTTTCACTATTAATAAAGATTATAAAGAATTATACGTGTTTTTTTTTATTTGTTTATAAAACTTTTTAAACGTCGATGACGTCATTTGCTGTTAATAATCGGAGAAGTATGTTTCTATTTTAAACAGAATGAATGATAACTCTAATTATTTAAAGTTATTATCGGTGCGTCATCGGAATAAAAAAATATCTAATTCATTCATTGGATTTTGCGGGAAATGCAATCTACTATTTATATTCATTGTCTTCCTATGAGTTAAGATAAAATAAGGTAATTAAATACGTGAAAAGATTTATGATGATGTTTAAAGTCGGCGATCGTTTAAAGAGTTGGAAGTTAATCTCGATTGTCGCGCATGCGCTCATCTATAGACAGACCCCGATAAAAAATAATATGAAGTCCGTCTAGACGGAACTCTAGCCACTGCGTTTGAAAAATTACCGTGTTCAGATCAAAACACGGCCGTAGAAATCGTAACTAAAATTAAAAAACCTAGAGACTTTCGAAAACCCGAAATAAAGAAAACAGATAAAACTAAACTCTTGGACCCTAGTTTAGACGTCGTGTTTGGTAATAAACGTATTTTAGATACCCCCCCCCCATTCGTCAAATCCGCATCCGCATTTGAATCCGACGAATTTATATTTGCCAAATCCGAATCCGACGGATGCGGATTTTCATCAGCTCCGTGACATCCCTACTAAATTGTGATATGATAAAACACAATTATACAAAAAAAGAAAAACTTGACAAAGACGACAATTGAATTAAAAAATTACAGACACACATACGTATGCACAGAAAGTGAAGCTAATTAAAAGCTTATACAAAAGTATATTGGTCTGAATTAGAGCTGTACCGGAATCCGATTCCGGTTCCTGTTAAGCCGGATTTCGGCAATTTTAAAAAATCCGTTTCCGATTCCGGTTCCGGTTAAAATGTGCTGGATTTAAGCCGGATTTCTTTGTTGTTTGAAATTTGTAAGAAATTTTTTTAGCGCAACACAATTTTAGCGCTATACAATTAAATTAAAACAGTAACTTCCTTTGATTTAAAAACTACAATAACGTCGATCGCTTTTAGTTCTATATGTAAGTTCAAATATATTAAAAAGGAAGATTTGAATCTATTTAGTCTAGTACAGGGATCGGCAACCTGCGGCTCGCGAGCCACATGCGGCTATTTCGATGTCAAATTGCGGCCTAATCAAATACCGTAATATAGAAACAACAAATTTAGTGGCTCTTGAAAAATTGAGAAAATTGTAAATTATAACTTTAGGCTCTTCCGTCTCAAAAGGTTGCCGACCCTGGTCTAGTAATACGACACATTATCTTCCACTACTTTTGATTCCGTGTTTTCTATAAACTATATTTAGCTATCAAAATTTAACTTTTTTAAAGAGCAGACAACGATCTATTTTTGGGTGTTAACAGTTTTAAAAAAGTTCAATAATTTATTTTTCTGCACATTTTTTTTAATTTATTGGATTTTGTCACGATTTGGATAAAATTCCTCGCAAATTTAGATAAATAACTTGAAGATACATTTTTAATTGAACATTAAAGTGATTTAAAATGCATTTTAATTTGCGTTTTTATGGGAAATAGTCAGATAATGGTTTAAATGAAAGTATGAATGAAATAACACGGTTCGGTGACGTCACTATAATATGGAAAACTAAAGAAAAATAAACTATCGGGTGGTACCACAGTATATATATATATATATAAATATATATATATATATATATATATATATATATATATATAATGGAGTTCATCTATTAATAAACATGTTTATTATACTTTCTAAGATATGTTATCCATTTCTTTGTTTGATTGTAATAGAAATCAGGTTAAATTAGGTACAGCTTTATTAAAATATTTTTTTTTAAAACGAAGAACCTGTTATTTCGACAGAGTTATCTTTCTTAACTCAAGATTGGAGAAGGGGTTTTAGTCACAGTCTTCAAGATCTAAATGGTTAATACTGTTTTTTGCTATCTAGAACTTAAAATTTTTATTCTATTTTCCATTCTTATATCTTTTTGATTTATGTTAGGCGAGAAATTACTACTTCGTTCGGAAAAATTACTATTTAATTCGGTAAAATCCAGTTCCTGCTCCGATTCCGGCAGGATTCAAATATTAAATCCGATTCCGGTTCCGATCCTGCAGGATCTAAAAATTAGAATCCGGTACAGCCCTAGTCTGGATATAAAGTCCCCAAACTTTCACCACTCATCGCCATTTCCATCGCAACTTTCGTTTTAATAGATGAAAGTATGGTGCTGTACAATCTGTCAACAATAGGGTTGGCATACTTTTAAAACCACAGACCACATCGAGTTATAAAATTTGACATAAGTGCTGGACGAAGAGTAGTAGATGAGTGAGATAATCATTTCAACTAATGTAAATTAAATAGGAACGTATTAATGTGGAATGAGCGCGTGTGACTCAGAGCGCGGGCCAGACCAAAACAGCTATAAACCCGTATTTGGCCCACGGGAGGTAAATATGCCGACGTCTAGGTTACAGTATAAATGTTATATTATGTATGTCTCTATTTTCTATAGTCGTTTTGCACTTAGTGAACATATGATGAGGAAAAATACACACCCGTGCTGGCACTATCACTATCAGCGGCTAATAAAATGCAACATACACAACTCCAGTAAAACTATTTGTACTACAGGGCTGCTCACTCCAACTAATTAACATCATTATTCAACTAGCGTCAGAGGCGTAGCGAGGGATGGGCAAGGGGGCATGTCCCAATCGCCACTCACAGAGGGGCGCCAAATGTTATATTTTACATATACTATTATATGGTCTTCAAATGGGGGAGGGGCAGGCGGGGGAGGCTAACAATGGTTTTTTTTCCTCGGGCGCAAGTTAAGCTTGCCACGCCATAGACTAGCGTGTCACGTGATGACAGTCTGAATCGACAATAAATAACACAACAGTTTTCGCCATCTTCCCACCCTAAGCAGGTCGTAACCTGGCCTTGGGTCAGGCCACCGAGATGTCCAGCACTGTAGGCCGTAGACTTAACGCAGTGAATGGTCAAGTCGAGCAGGCTGACTGCGTCAGGACAGACGAGAATGACCTCAGACCGAATTGGACTATCTCATTCAAATTTCCAGTTTTTATAACAAAAATCGTCATCCACTTTGGAATTCAGGGTTGGTGAAATTGTTGAATCGCTGTAGTAGAAATACATCTCAGTAGAGATTGGTTTCTACTTGTATTGGTTTAAAAGGTGTATCTATAGATTATTAATGTGGTATCATTTAATTTCTAAAAAAAAAAAAGTGTTCCATATTTTTTTTTTTTACAAAGAAGTGATAGGTAAATTTCAATTAGACGACAACTTGCAATGACTGAATAACACATCCTGCCTAAAAATGAATATCAATAATTATGAATAGTTCACACATAAATTACATGTATTAAGATAATTTTCTTTGTTATTAAAATTTTACTAACTGAAACATAAAAAAAAACGAAACACGTCATCAATTGAGCTCACCGTGTGATGACGTCGTCAATATTTGATTCGCTTCAAGTCAATTTATTTTTATCTGTTGGCCATTATTGTTATACATTCGGTAGAATACGTTTAGCATGATATGTTTTTTTTGTAATTCACTCACTAGAAATATGATATTTTTTTTGGAATTTACTCATTAGAAAGATGATAATTGTAGAATTTTCTCATTAGAAAGATGACAACTTTACACATTAATCGGAAAGTTGATGTTTTTCTTCATATATTCTTTAGAAAGATGAAAATATTAACGTAGCTGAGCTAGAAATATATTTTTCTGAGTGCATCCCCCCCGCCCCCAATAACACCCTCCATAGTATAAACTTGTCATATAGTGCAGTGGTCTCCAACCTTTTTCTCGTCGCGGACTGGTCAGCGTTTAATAATTTATCCGCGGTCCTGTCAGCGTTTAATTATTTATCCGCGGTCTGGTCGACATTTAATCAAGTCACTGCGGAAACGCTGGGTGGGGGAGGGAGGGAAAAGGACGTTTGATTATTTATATTTTAGATTGTTTTGATGTACAACGCCACCGTCGCTCACAGCCGCTAGGCTCCTTGTTAACTTGTTGTCCACGAGCGAAGTACACCATAAAGGAAATAATTTAATGTTTCTTAGGCGGCCCAGTACCCTTTGATCCACGGACCGGCACCGTTCCGCGGACCGAGGGGACCACTGATATAGAGTATGACTGACTAATGCCATGAAACTGTTGTTAATACACACACGGAGATACAGTCGATAGCTCAAGGTGACTTATGGTCATTTGTGTTTGTTCTTACAGTTGTGTGGTGTGCAAAAATTGATTGTTTGTTTTTGAGCTGTCTATGTTTCTAATTTGTTCTAATATCATTAATAATAACTTGTGTAAAATATTTTTCAAATCAGAGTTGATTTAGAGGTCCCCCCCCCCCCAGCCCAAGAAATCACAAAACATGTAAAGAAAAAAAAAGTTTATTCTAGCCTATATACAAATTACATTAAAGTATTAAATTATTTATTACTGTTGCATTTAATTCAGTTTCATTTTGTTGCACGTTTGTAAGGTTTACGCACATTTGAAAAATGTGTTGAAAATATTCATCCGTTCGCGCTGCTTCAACAAAGTCAGATGCCAGTTTCACTCCTCTCTCGGCACAATCGTTAACAACAATAATAGCAGCAACATTTTCTGCACTGGCAATGTAAGCAGATGTTTGGCACCAATCATCAACAGGCAGTTGGAGAAATCCCGTGTCCAGTTGAAGTCTGTATATAGTAAACCACGAGTCAACTCCAGCCAGATCACACAACCGAGTTTTAGAATCAATTGATTGGAATCGTGGTTTTCCCCAACCATTTCCAAATCGATTCTGTGGAGTTTGGAGGGCAACCACTTGTCGAAGCCTTAGCAGAGCATCTGCTAGAGCTCGCTTTTCCAACACAGGTACTTCATTGCTGAACAGAGCAAGTGGGATCATTTCAGCAGTGAGGTACCACAGATGCCTTTTCAGGGCACGGATTGCTGACTTGGATATGTCTCTGTTGACATCGTTGTAATCCAAAAGTCGCTTGTAGAGCTGTAGATCATTCCATGGTGCATCCGCACTCTTTTTGCAAGTGAGCCACCACACGACATAAACATATGTTACAAATGTAGCAAATGCACGAATCTTTGGCACTTGATAACGTGTGGTAATAGTACCTGGAGGCAATAATTGAATTTGTTTCTCACACAGTGCAATCTTGAGGCAATATATCAGCTTTGCCATCCATCGTGCTTTGTGCAGGGCACCTGGTCTTTTAAAGTTAACCTCCTTATTTGTAGCA
The DNA here is from genome assembly GCA_021962125.1 of Bulinus truncatus. Classification (NCBI taxonomy): domain Eukaryota; kingdom Metazoa; phylum Mollusca; class Gastropoda; family Planorbidae; genus Bulinus; species Bulinus truncatus. Next base: position 2,389,218 of record JAGDYQ010000157.1, on the reverse strand, counting down.
TTCAGGTAAACAAGGGACAGCTTAAGGAATTCGTGGTAGTCGTCTCGCAAAAATTCGGGTTGTTTACTAGAGTTGGCATGTGCAATTACTGCATCTCTCATTATCGTCAGTCGATCTTGAGCCTTCAGATCATGATCAGCTAACGTAAACGAACTACAAACGAGAGACCAATCATGTGCCACCAACTCCCAATTACTTTGCAGCTTGGTGAAAAAAGTTATATCCGGGGATTTGGAAACTTCTATTTTCATGTCTGCAAACACATGCGAAGGATAACTTCACCAATGTGATGGCGACAACCTGACCACAGAAGAGCACGTTGCAGCATATTTTGTATGGCACTCTGACATTAGCCTCATGGTTAATTCTGCAATTATTTCACCAACGGGTTACTTTGTTGCCTTGGCATAACTTGGCACTCCTAGAAGTTTCAATTGCTTTGCATCACCGACAACAACTGTTATGCGTTCTTCAGTGACACGATGATTTTTTAGAGAAGGTGTCAGTTTGCCATCCCAGTGGAGAGTGCAGAGTTTGTGTGATTCCCAGGAGTCGTGGATCTTTGTAGATATCTCACTTACACCTTTGCGACGTGAACGATCTGCAGTGGCATAGGAAGAAGCCACCATTGATACATCACCCCCAGACTCGCTAATAAGGCCCTTTGTGAAAGCTGCCTACTGTGTTGGTGTAATCTTTAATCTTGTCGCTAGTGACACAAGATTTGGTCGGCTTAAAACATCTAGAGCTACAAATACCAAAGCTCCTGTTGGCTTTCTTCGCTTTTGCAATGGCATTATATCATCCAAACAGTTATCAACAAACTCCATATTATCTTCAGATTTATAAGGAGAATCATTGGGTTCGTCACTGCTACCTTCGCTGGAAGGCACTGATATCGTTGAACATGCTGTATTTTCTTCTCTTGTGCGTTTCTGACGTTCCAATGTTGCGACATCTCGTGAATGGCGTCGAGCGACATTTTTTGGAAGTGTTTTGTCAAATGATCCAAAGCTGGAAGACCTGTCTCCTTTCATAGACCTCAAGAATGCTAGATCTTCTGCATTCCTGATAATAGTCTCGACATTTGGTGGTCACAGTTGAAAAGTTGTTGCCAACATAGATTTCATTTGTTCCAGTTAACGTTTGGTGGCTGGTGTGTTTTGGTGGCTGGTGTGTTTCGGCGACTTTTATCAATTGAACGAAGTTTATTGTATTCATCAAGAAGCTGAACAATCTTCTCACAAGCTCTCCTCTCTGTCACCATTGGAATGTTTGCTTTTTCGTAGAAAGCATTAACTTGATTCAGGGTCAGCCAGCATTTCCTTAGACGGTGTAAACATTTTATTGTTGTTTTTCATATCATTTCCATGTTCTGATTTTATAGGTCGTGTGTATCAGAAATTAAAATAATATAAATAAAGAAATTAAAATGCTTGCCTTGGTCATCAATATGCGGTAAGGAAAAGTGTTGTTTTTGCTAATAAAATGTGAATTTTAAATTTTATTTCTAGCACAACTGCTTATCAAAATCAATCATAGCTACCAAACATTATAAAACCAAAGACTATAAAACAATTTATATAGCGCTTCACTTTTTGTAAGTAAGTGTGTAAGACTTTACAAGTAAGGATGGTTTTATCAAGTTTTCGCTTAATTATGCAAACAAACATTGTTGAAGTCCGGGGGACCTCTAAATATTGTCAAATATTTTTTATTTTTTCACACATTGCTTTTTTTTGATTAATGGAACAAATTGAAATAGCAGATAGATCAATTATTAATTTTTTTTTTGGTGATGCACCCTAATATCTCTATACTTAAAAGACGCATTTGTTGTCTGTCTGTCTGTCTGTCTGTTCCCTTATAACTCAAGATCCAGACAACCAAATAACGTGAAATTTGTTACACATACACATAATTACATCGGGAAGGTTATAGGACAGGTCTCGTTTCATCTGGATGGGTAGTTTAATTGTAATTAATTTTTTTTTATTTTAGTAAAAAATGAGAACATTGCGTAGAAAGCAATATAATTAAATCAAAGTTTTTTAGCTGTAGGCTATGAATAATTTCTTAAGATGCTTACTTACTTGCCCGTTTAGATATATGACATCATTAGTTCGACGATTTCCGGGCGTCATTTAGGATTTTAATATGACAATTGTTTACAAAAGAAAATTTAAGTCTTTTTTCCCAAGAATGACAAAAACGACTTCATTTAGCTAGACCTGTGGCCACCGAACAGTCCTGATTTAAACCCAGTAGAGTATGCCCTATTGTGTGCTTTGCAAGAAAAAGTCTACCTTCGACGGAAATTTACCACAGTGGAGCAGCTGAAGCTGGCAATAATTGAAGAGTGGAGAAATCTGGGACTGCGATGTATTGACAGTAGCATAATGGAGTGGCGTCGACGCTTAGAGAAAGTTGTAGATAAGCAAAGAGGACACATTGAACAGGATATCTGATTGGCTAAACACTTTGCAAACAAAATTACATGAAACAATACAATTAAATTATATTTTTAAAAAGTTCGTATGTTATATGATGTTCTCACTTTTTTGGCCCACCATATATATATATATATATATATATATATATATATATATATATATATAGACCTCCCCTTCCCCCGCACACATCACGTTTCCACATTTATTTTATGTTTAATTTCATTTTTCAAGTCTCTAGTTGTATAATTACAGATGAAAACATGGAAGAAGTCTTCAATTTACTTTATCTCAACGATAAACGAGAACAATTGTCCAGCTTTTTTAAAAAGGTACAGACTAAAGTGACCATATACACAGAGAACAGTTATTACGTATCCAGCATAGTGCTCTCCTCTTCACGTACTTTGAGAATCTGTGAATTTGAGGCTTATGGTGGTAAGTAAGTAGATTATTTTTCTTCTCCTAATATTTAATGCTTTCATTCTTGCTTAAAAATCTTCGATTAATAGTTTCATTTGAGTTTAATTGAGTATAATTTGAGTATAATTATTGATCTTCAGACACTCATAACAGTGTGCCCTTTTTTGTCTATATTACCCTAAACATGTCTTCCACCAATCTGTTACACACAACGTGCCTGTTGTATGTTCATCAACTACACACACCAACCCAGCTGCACGTCTTTCAGTTAAGCATAACATCCCAGCAGCACGCCTTTCAATTACACACAACATCCCAGCAGCACGCCTTTCAATTACACACAACATCCCTAATGAACGACTTTCAATTACATACAACATCTCAGCAGCACGTCTTTCAATTACACATATCATCCCAGCAGCACGTCTTTCAATTACACACAACATCCCAGCGGCACGTCTTTCAATTACACACAACATCCCAGCAGCACGTCTTTCAATTACAATATCATCCCAGCAGCACGTCTTTCAATTACACATAACATCCCAGCAGCACGTCTTTCTATTACACACAACATCCCTAATGCACGACTTTCAATTACATACAACATCCCAGCAGCACGTCTTTCAATTACACACACCATCCCTAATGCAAATCTTTCAATGACACACAACATCCCAGCAGCACGTCTTTCAATTACACATATCATCCCAGCAGCACGTCTTTCAATTACATATAACATCCCAGCAGCACGTCTTTCAATTACACACAAAATCCCTAATGCACGACTTTCAATTACATACAACATCCCAGCAGCACGTCTTTCAATTACACACACCATCCCTAATGCAAATCTTTCAATGGCACACAACATCCCAGCAGCACGTCTTTCAATTACACATATCATCCCAGCAGCACGTCTTTCAATTACACATAACATCCCAGCAGCACGTCTTTCAATTACACACAAAATCCCTAATGCACGACTTTCAATTTCATACAACATCCCAGCAGCACGTCTTTCAATTACACACAACATCCCAGCTGCACGTCTTTCAATTACACACAACATCCCAGCTGCAACTCTTTCAATTACACAAAACATCCCTAATGCACTTCTTTCAATTACACACAACACCCTAATGCACGTGTTTCAAAGACACACAACATCCCTAATGCACGTCTTTCAATGACAAACAACACCCCTAATGTATGTCTTTCAACTACACACAACATCTCTAATGTACGTCTTTCAATTACACAATCTCTAATGGACGTTTTTCAATTACACACATCCCTAATGCACGTCTTTCAATTACACACAACATCCCTAAAGCACGTATTTCAATTACACACACCATCCCTAATGCACGTCTTTCAATTACAGACATCCCTAATGCACATCTTTCAATTACACACATCCCTAATGAACAACTTTCAATGACACACATCCCTAAAGCACGTCTTTCAATTACACACAACAAATCACTAATACGTGTCTTACAAGTCTCCAATGTAGAAGTGTTATTTATTCTCTTGAGCCTAACAATCACTAATGAGATGGAATTTGAGGTGTTCTACCTTTTTCAAAGTATGCATTGGCTATCGAGGCACTACGGGTGACATAGATAGACGGCCCGCTCATCTCTCAGTCACCTTTACTTGCAGGATAAAAAGTTGGAGCTTCCCATAAGTCACTGATCCAACCAAATCTCCAACCAAATCTCCAACCAAATCTCTAACCGTTTTTTCTTTGCCTTGAAAATACTGTCCTATATGTTCCGTGTCATTCCCAACATTAAATATTCATCGGAAGCCTTTTTGTTCGAATCCTCAAAACTAGGTCTACATGATTTTTAATTTAAAATATTTTTTTTGTAATATTTAATTTAAAAAAAAAAGAAATTGTCTGCTAACCGCGCTATGCGTATTTATTTTATTCCCAGAATGCGCGCCTCCGTTTTACGGCCCGGATTGCACAGACATTTGCAGCGCATCCTGCGTTGACTTCAGCTGCACCTATGATGGCTACTGTCGCAGATGCGAAAACGGAACTCGCGGCCCGTACTGTTTCGAAGGCTGCGCCGGCGTGTGCGATTTCTCGTATGACGAAGAGATTGAGAAGGCGAGAAACGTCACGGGTGAACTAAACACGACACAAGCCCCGCACCCGAGAAGGGTCCACACTCACAGCGATGAGGTTTTGAAGTACCTGGCCGCGTTGATGGGCCCCCCTTCTGTGTGCCGTCTGCTTCTATGTCTTTATCCAACCCATTTCGAAGGCTTTGAAACATGGAGGCAAGTCTGATCCGGGTTATGACGTAGATCGAGTGAAGAAACCTGACGATTTAAATGGTATGTATCGAAATTCAATGAGTCAACATTTATATTTATACAGGGGCTGGCATTATGCCAATTTGATCGATTGCTCCAAACAGGGCCCGCGCCGAGCACGGGCCCAGCAATTTACATTCAATAAACATTAATTGTTGTTATAACAAAAAAAATAGAAGAGGGGCATCGCTAGCACACATTTAATATGGCCCAGCAATTCGTCAGGCGGTCACTTTATGCATACATACATATATATATATATACTAGTTGCAAGTACCCGGCTTTGCCCGGGTTTAAAATAAGGTTTTCTGTTTACCTTCTGTTTTCTCCCTACCCCCTCTCTCCCTTCCTCTCTCTCTCCCTCCCTCCCTCTCCCTCCCTTTCCCTTCCCCCCTTTTCTCCCTCCCTCCTTCTCCCTCCCTCCCCCTCCCTCTCTCTCCCATTTCTCTCCCTCCCACCCTCCCTCTTCCATCTCCCCTCTCCCCCTCCTTCTCTCCCCCCTGTCTATCCCCTCCCTCCCTCTCTCCCCCTTCCTCCTTCCCTCTCTCCCTCCTTGCCCCCTCTCTCTTTATCTCTTTCCTACCATTTACTCCCTCTCCTCGTTCCCTCCCTCTCTCTCCCTCCCTAACCCCCTCTCTCCCTCCCCTAACCCCCCCCCTCTCTCCCTCCCTCCCCTCTCCCCCTCCCTCTCTCCCTCTTCCTCCCTCCCTCATTCCCCTCCCTCTCCCTCCCTGCCCTCCCTCACTCTTTATCTCTCTCCCTCCCTCTCTCCCACCCTCTCTCTCTCTCTCTCCCACCCTCACTGTCCCTCCCACCCTCCCCTCTCTCCCTCCCTACCCCCTCTCCCTCCCTTCCTTTCTCTTTCCTTCCCTCCCTTTCTCTCCCCCTCTCTCCCTCCCTCTCCCATCTCCCTCTCCCACACCTTCTCTCCCCCTGTCCATCCCCCTCCCCCTCCCTCCCCCTCCCTCCCTACCTTTCTCTCTCTCTCTCTCTCTCTCTCTATATATATATATATATATATATATATATATATATATACTTATTATTATGGTTTCACACTTCTTCTAAAATCCTTCTTCATTCCTTTACCTTCCTCAAACTGTACACATCAGAGAGCATGAAAAAACATCAACAATTCTTTGCATCACAAAGACACAATACAGCACCAGCGCGCAAGTTCTATTCGATCATAGGGAAATGACATCACAGAGGAATTTTATTTATGGCGCCGTCGAGATAACTTTAATATAGTAAAATACTAAAATAAAAAAAAATAATTACAATTAAACTACCCATCGATATGAAACGAAACCTGTCCTATAACCTTCCCCATGTAATTATGTGTATGTGTAACAAATTTCACGTTATTTGTTTGTCTGGATCTTGAGTTATAAGGGAACAGACAGACAGACAGACAGACAGACAACAAATGCGTCTTATAAGTATAGAGATATAAATAGTTCCTATGAAGTTGATGTATATATTGTACAAGTACACCTCAAAATAAAATTCATTCAGGAAATAAGAAAATAAAAACACTTTCAAATCTTAACTTGTTTCTTTTTTTTTTCTTTAAGTCTCATTGAGATATGTTACCAAAAATCAAAGTGGTACCACATCATCCAGTTCAGTTGATGATTCCTCTTTTGTACATGGTAAGTTCGCGTAGTAACACAAAAACACACTGGGGGGGGGGGTGAGAAATGCCCTCTCATGATCAGTTTCTATAATTATAGAATAATATATATAAAAGCGATTTGGGTTCTGCGTTAAATCGAAAGTTATGAATTATTAATACAGCAGTATTCAAGTTTAAAATACAATCTTGAAAAGATCGTATCTGCACGAAACAAAAAATAACCTAGCCTACCGATAAAGTCTAAGGGGATACAACTCTATATAAAAATTGTGCAGGTTACAGCTGGTTATATTATAAAATTACATAAATATTAAGGTCAAAATGCTTGACAATTTATAATTCAGTACACTAACTCTCTTTTAACACAGGCGAAAATATTCATCACATCGTAAATTAAAAAAAAAAAAAAATCATTAAAAAAAAATTGTTAAAAGCTTTTTTTCTATATGATGTATAATTGCATATCACTAACAAATCATTAACTGGAGCCATAAAACATCTTCACAAAATGCCTTTAAAACTCGTTTTTTATGATAATAATGATTTGGTAGTTTTATAGGCCATATGACACAAACATTTTCGGTGCTTCTGGGGGGAGGGGTATAAAGAGCTGGACAATAAATATTATAAAATGGACAGGCCTAAATACACTGACGCGACAGTTGGTTGGTTGACAGAATCGTGTGACCTCTCCAATTAAACATATCTAATTTGGGAATGGTTACAGATGACACTGATACAATTAAAACTGTAAAAAAAAATTCAGGACTAAGTTCATCCCCAGATTCGGTTCATTGAGAAGTGTGTGTGTGTGGGGGGGATATACTGAAAGTAATTCTTCTTTTAATTCATTAATTAACACAAAATAAGGGAATGCAGCTGGAATTCAAGATTGGCACCCATGCTTTATTTTTTTTTTACTCATCTAAGTTTCTGCAAATGTATATATCTCTTTAAAATTTAGTATAAATTAATCAAAGTATCTTTTTTAAAGTTTAGTTTGGAATATATATATATATATATATTATTTATGTATTTATATACATATCAGGTTCATCTTTATATACAACATCTCGGAGTTTGTCACAGACCTAGGGAAATATTTGTGTGTGATTGTCAGACATTCCATGTATGTGCTTTTAAATTTCTAAAGTGCAAAACTGCGTTCAATTTGTTCAATCATTGATGTTTCATTTGATCGACAAATAAATTCACAGTTCAATGGAAAGCTGCAATATATTATGCTTCTTTTTTGTTGTTTTTTTATATTTTTCTTTCCCTTTTGATGTAGCTGTTTTGTAATATTCAGTCAAATTATATACTACTGTACTATTGATCCACATAGTAGAGCGAGTGGTCGTATGGTCAAGGGGCTTAGAGGAGCTTAACTTTTCCTTACGGATCAACAATGCCGTGCGGTTGGCCAGTAAATATGTATTATCAGGGCAGTTGACAAAAGCATAAATAGATCTCAGTGAGGTTGGCCAGACTAATGGAAGATATATGTGAGATAAGCCTGACTAATGGAACATCTCAGTGAGGGGAAGAAGGGGGGGGGGGGGGGGGAAGGAGGGGGGAAAATTGGCCAGAAGAGGGGGGTGGAAGGGGGTGGGAGAGGGAGGGGGGGAGAGGGGGGGGGGGGGGGGGGGGGGGGGGGGGGGGCTAAGTTAAGATCTCAGTGAGATTGGCCAGACTAAAGGAAGAACTCAGTTAGGTTTGTCAGACTAAAGAAAGATCAAATAGAGGTTGGTCAGACTATAAAAAATATATCAGAGAGGTTGGCCAGACTAAAGGAAGATCTGTGTCAGTTTGACCAGACTATAGGTTTTTCTTAGTGAGGTTGGCCAAGCTAAAGGAAGATTTCAGTGAGGTTGGCCAAACTATACGTTTTTATCAGTTAGGTTAGCCAGACTATAGATGTATCTATGTGAGGTTTGTCAGACTAAAAGTTTATATGTATGAGGTGGGCCAAACAAAACGAAGATCTCAGGGAGGAAGACGAAAAAGTAGTTAATTTATGGATCAGAAATATTAGGTGTTTTTTCGTCATCCATACCGCACATCAGATTAAATTTTCAGCTTATTTTTTAAATCACATTAAGTCAAAAATCGATACTCAGTTATCAGTTGCTCACAGTCGCACGCAGTCGCAATGCGAAATACGAAATTCGAAGCTAAATAAAATATTTCAGTAACATGTCTTCATTTTTTTAAATTTTTAAATTCCGTAAAAACAAATGATTATTGAGCGCCCTATGACACAATCAGTTTCTATTTGCAAATTAAAACAAATTCCATTTCTGTTTTCTTAGCGACATGAGGTTCTATATCTGCCTGAAATTAGGATCGCGTGTATGTTGATGGTCCATAGTGGTCCATAGTGGGTCATAAGATGGAGTTGATTATATTTTCGCTATATTTACTAGTCAAACGTTTAACAACTTACAGTGATGTTCGCATTTCTTCAGCGACATTACTTGTAAGTGTCACTGTGTGTTAAAAGAATGATTCACTACCCACTGGTTGGGTAATGGACGAGTGATCGTGATATAAAGCTATTGACTGTGCCTGGTTTGATCTCCGATAATGACCTATGTATATTTCAGGTCATGATTAGTCTCCGCGACAATCCCCGTGGTGTCCTCAAGACCTTTACACCATGTGTCAATATAAGAAGTTGATAGGGAAATATATAAATGAGAAACTGGCAAGCAGGGGAAAGTACATCGATAAGGAAGTATATAAATTATAAATGGGAAAGCAAGGGAAGGTACTGCGATACAGAAATATATAAATTATAAATGGGCAAGCAAGGGAAAGTACTGCGATACAGAAATATATAAATTATAAATGGGCAAGCAAGGGAAAGTACTGCGATACAGAAATATATAAATTATAAATGGGCAAGCAAGGGAAGGTACTGCGGATTCATTAGGAAGGGGGGTTGGGGCGAAAGCTTGCGGTTAAAAGATATTGTGAGGTAAGATTGAGAGGAGGGCACCAAAAAAAATGTAGCTGGCTTAGAGCGCCACAATAGCTTGCTATGGCTTTAATGAGAAATGATGAATAATCTTATTTCTTCTATCCGATTTGTTTATCGCATAAGGGTCGCGAAAAAAAAAAACAACATTTGTTGTAGTGGCTCGCTTAGTGTAAAAGTTTTAGAGCCACTGAAATGCTTTACTTCTAGCTATAAATCAAGGATGTTACAATTCTACTGAAATGTGTTACTACTAGCATTTAATCAAGGTTAGATTGGTTGTCTCAGAAATATATTAAATATAAATTGACTAGATAAATTTAAGGATTGAAAATATCTGACAAATAAGACCCCATAGACTTACAAATATCCCGAAGGAAATGGAGACGGAATGTCTATTCACTCAGAAAGCCATCAGAAGACATTACAAAATATGGCTCTTCAGTGTAACCCACTAGACCAGAGAAAGGTTGACCGCCAAAAGACCACGTGGAGAAGGTTCTTGCAAAATAAAGTTGGACAGCTGCAGCTAAACATGGGGAACTGAAAAAAAACCTTCAAAAACAGGGTGTGATGAGGAGTGGTCACCGTCGTCCTTCGCTCCGCATAGAGTGCAATAATTAAATTCTAGTCAATTAATGATTTTTAATATATCCAGATAAAAGACGTTAAATTGGATGATTTTCGTGGATTTATTAACCTAATATCGGTTTTTTTGCCCGGTATATTCTCATAATTCTGGTATTACTTCAGCAATCCGGGCTCAGAACCTATTAAAACTTCATTCAATATATCTTGATTTAGTTGGTTTTCTTTCTGGATGAATGCATCTAATCTTAAACAAAACGTTTGCTTAACTTGAGTGCTCGCATACTATAAATTCAAGTAACAAACACAATGCCGTAACTATGTTGTCTTCTATAAACAGTATGACAACAATCCGAAACAAAACGCGATAAAAATAATTTTTTTTTCAAAACTAACCGTTTTCTTAAGTATATTTCTAAAAATTCTGCACGAGTGTTTACCATAGTAGAAAAATACAACTGAAATTGAAGCCAATCTGATTTCAAAAACAATCAAAACGAAGCAAATAATGAGAAAACCATAAACTCAATACATTAGGACAGCAATTCTCAAATGAGAGTGGAGAAGACGCGTCCCATATGTCAATTGTAGCGGGCCACATTAATATATAAAACATAACTACTGACCCAAGATTATGAAAAACCGGATTTTTTATCTTGGTCTAACTTGACCCGTTTTACAGTTGTTTGTTTTTATAATCAAGTCTCGAGTACCGAAGGAGGTCATATTGATTTGAGAATCATAAATATTTGAGAACCATTGTCTACAACAATAATTCAATCAGCGAATGATTGGATAAAAATAAAATAAAATACAACAAGTCAGAATCTATCTCTGAGTCCCATTAACCTTGGCGTTCACGATGTATTTTTATCTTATAACTGTTATGTTTTAAGCGATGATTGTACTGTCTTTATCACAATTTGACGCGCTAATTGTTTATATATTGATCAGTTCTGAATGTTCCTTTTTAAGTAAGAACCAACGAAGCATTACATTTTTAAGTAATACAAGTTTTTGTTTTTTCCAGCAAGTTTATTGCATTATCGCTGGAGTATAACAAATGGATGAAATTAAAGCATTAAAATAGAAAGAGTGGCATGAGGTCCAGGTCTGGTTGTGTGTGTGAGGGGTGCGGCTAAACTGACGTTCTCGTCTTCCAGGTTGTCGCAACTATCGTCTGGCTAGTGTAACTTTGTTTATAGTAATGTATTGTAGATGGCCTCTGTACCGTGGTATCTAGTAGTACGGATCTCTCTTTTTTTTTACTTCCCGAAAAGTGGGGACGAAAGAAACCGTCTGAGAATCGATGATTATTTTTTTTTAAAACTATTCTTTAAATGCGTACAAATTAATTCACTTGACTCTACATAGGAGAGTGAGAGTAATGTTGTTTTAGTCCCAGGTCATATTTTAGTTTCAGTTTTTATTTCGTTTTTTCTGTAATAATTTTAGTTTTCGTCAAGTTTTAGTTTTGCTTCTAATTTTAGTTTTAGTCTTAGTTCTCGTTGACGAAAAGTCAACATTTTCGTTAACGAAGGTTTTAGTTTTAGTTTTCGTGAAAGAAAGCAACACTATATTTTAGTTTCAGTTTTTATTTCGTTTTTTCTGTAATAATTTCAGTTTTCGTCTAGTTTTAGTCTTGCTGCTAATTTTAGTTTTAGTTTTAGTTCTCGTTGACGAAAATTCAACATTTACGTCAACGAAGGTTTTAGTTTTAGTTTTCGTCAACGAAAACAACACTAAGTGAGAGAGAGAAAGATAGAAAGCGAGCATGAGAAAGAGAGCAAGAGTGAAAGAATGTGAGAAAGAAAGTGGGAGAGAGAGAGAGAGAGAAAGAGAGAGATAAAGATAGTGTGAGAAAGAAGCGGAAAAAGTGTGTGTGAGAGAGAAAGAGAGAGAGAGAGAGAGAGAGAGAGATATTCAAACACAGGTATTACCGTATACAATTTAAAAACAATTAATAACAAAAGTTGTACAAAAGGCGATGAGAAGAGGGCAACCAGCTATATTGTTTAGTTTATTTAGAAAATGTATGAAACATGTCTGGATTATATGAAATAGGTGGTGGAAAATATACATTTTATAACTTAACGACACAAAATAACTATTCAAGTATATTACACAAGTGTAATGGCTGTAACTTGCAAAACCTTTGCATAGAGTTATACCCACTTAGGCTTGATCGGTAGGGTGGGTTATTTTTTTGGTTTCGCGCAGATCCGATTATTTCACAAATACATTTTAAACTGGAATATTGTTGTATTAATTCTTTACTTTAGATCGAACGCAGAACTCAAATCTTTATTATTGAGATAGATTATACAAGTGATAGCGTTTTATTATATGCAGATTTCTCCTAAAATTATAGACTTATCTAATAAAATAGGCAGATTGGCAACCTTCGAGCAGAGTGTGAGAGATCAGAGACCCTAAAGATTGCATGATTATATGTTCACATGGTTCTCATAACAGAAAACAAATAATGCGCGGTGGATAAACGACCCATTTCTCTACAAAATTATTTATCTCACTTCAACTCATATCGACACCAATACTGATGACAATACAAGTCATAATTACTTAATTTCATGAGTAGACCAATCATAACACTGTATTTCTTATCATGGATTATTCTATTCATATGTCTCATGTGTACCTTCATGGAAAGAAATCACAACAAACAAACAAGCAATATCTAAGCCTGTTCCATTCTGGACACAGGACGTGTTAGAGCATTTTCCTGTGTACGCTACCAAAAGTACTTCAACACCTTCGGCATTTCCTACGTCCTTCCTCAGAATTCGAAGAACATCTTGATAAATTGTTTTTATCAGATGATTTTTCTCGACGCCTGCTTTACCTCTTACAAAGTGGTAAAACGGTAAATCTTTGTTGAGGAAATGATGCTCTCAAAGTGGTTCTACTACACATTTTTACTCAACCATCAGTTATAAACTGTTTTATAAATAACAGACATAATTAACAACTATGTAATTTCGTTGCAAATAACATCAGAGAATAAATCTTACAAATCTATTAAAACGTCATTTAAATTAGGTCAATTAAATATTTGTGATTCCTACTACAGTTTTATGTAATAAAATGCTAAGTACCCATAATCTGCAGCGAAACAAAATCATCATCTATAACATAAAAGTTACATCATGCAATTCTGAATTTGTCTAAACAAACAACAAAATTATTGTCAATATTAAAACAACATACGATACAATACACCGAAAATCATCAAATAAAACTCTTACAAAAAAAATTACATCAAATTTATTAACATTAATCTTTTCAGGTAGCCTCCATCAGTAATCGAGATGCCCCATGGTCTAGAGTCAAACTATTATACAAAATGTTCTCGCCAGTTGCTATTTAAGTCCCTTTCTCTATTAAACCCATACTTAGTTTTTCGCTGTCAAAACAAAGTACGGGAAGTAAGTCATGTTGAATAACTGTTACAAAAATAAATAATGATTACGCCCCTTTGATTAGCTTTTATTATTTATATTTAAAATATAAGCAAAACGGTACATAAAAAACTCCTATATTTTGGCCCTGAGAGGTCAAATCGCGAAATGGACTATTGATGTACACTTGGAAGACCAAGACCTACACAATGATATATACATCATGGGTCTAGGACTTATGGTTGCTGAGATATAGGGCGGTCCATTATTAATATAGCTTATATAGTAAAAAGCGGTACTTTATAAGGCCCCTTTTACGGCCCTGAGAGGTCAGATCGCGAAATGGAAAAAAGCTATTTCTTGGCAGGCCAAGACCTACAAAATGATATATACATCATGGGTCTAGGACTTATGGTTGTTGAGATCTAGGGTGATGACAGACAGACAGACAGACAGACAGACAAAACGGGGACAATAGAGCTTTTTTTTTCGAAAATGCTCTGAAATAAAGGCGCACTAATATCGTCAATACATAAGATATTACACCAGTAACAAGATATACCTGATGATTAATTTACGTACATCCAGATAGAGAGAAGAGAAAATGACTATGAAGACATTACATACATAACAGTTAATAGATAAAAGAATCGTTTATTTTACACCCGAATTAAGCCTGAAATATGTATTTTAAAATGTAATATAGTGTTAAAGGCTGCACACTTTTCAGAACGTTGGGGGGGTGTCAAAAAGCTCCCACATGGCGCCTCAGTAGCTAGCTACGGAATGGACGTTCATCTAGTGCCATTGTAACGTAGATATGGAAATGTTTTAGTCAGATTGAGGGAAATTAAACTGTTGTGGGCGTAGGTTGATAGTAACGATTTAACTTTGATTGTAGAAATATTTGAAACAGGTCAGTTGTTGAGGTTCTAAAAAAACTGGATAGGTTTGTGTGTAATCCTTCACCAACATGGACATAGATAGAAATATGCAAACTAAACATTTCTTATGACATACATTGAATGAGTGAATAAAATAGTGAACATAGCCCGGAGCCTTCCTATCTGCTTTCAGTCACAATTTTGTTAATGTTGACAATTCGTTGTACTGTAGAAAATCATGCTTTGGAAAATAATACATTTGTTGATAAACAGATTGACGAAATATTTATTTAAAAAAAAATAAAACATAAATTGATGAACACTCTATATTAAAGATTGATGGAGAACTATCTGACATAGCTCTGAATTGTTTAATTAATGTTCGAGTATTTCACTTCATTTTTTTGCGCCGACACCGACATCGCCTAAAACTGCCGACACCGACACCGTCTTCCCACCCCTGGTTGTAAATCGAGCCCTGCTTTTGACAACAAAAAAAAAACTAAATATTTTATGTAAAATATAATGTGTGGAAGTTTTTCAAGTGAAAAAAAATGTAAAAACAATAAAATACAATGTCATAGCAAAATTTTAATGATAATCACTTCACCACTTTGCAACATGTAAAAAAACCATTTCAAAATGATCATTACTTAGCCTAGAACGTAATGGCAAACAAACACACCCACCCATTGAAAACAAGCGTTCATCTGCAGCACTAGTCGTAAGTTCAGTGTTCAGTAGCAGGTATAGTTTCTTAATGCTTGGGTAGGCTGTTAATGACAGCATTTCTGATGAGTTATTTTCAAGTTATCTGTCTACTTTAGCGGAACTGTTACTATTTAGCGATTCGTCCTGGTTCTGCCGCCGTGCAGTAAAACTAGCAAAATATCTGTAGATTCAGATATACGTACTGCTGACTGTATTAAAGCTGCACCACCCTGCCGAGTAAGTTGAGTGGGAAATGCACTCAGTGCACTGCAGGCACGCTTTAACGTTTGTACAACTTCAGCCTTGTGATCCAAGTTGTCTGCCCAGTCGGTTTTAAATTTTGGATGTTGCGAGTTAATTCCATCAATAACAGCTCAAACAAGGTGCTCACACAACCTGAGAGGATGTTTTATGTCGTACAATCATTTAATGTAGTTGACCTTCATTAACAATTAATATGGGCAGCGAATAGTCAAATCTAATATTGTTTTCTCCTTGCAAAATGTCAAGTCCGCATCACAATGAAGCAACTACTTCAATATATTCTGCTACGAATATTTTATGCTGCGGAGTCTGCCTCAATTCCACCAAACACAATATGAAGCTAAACTTCTAATACTGGATCGGATAATAGGCAACGTATTTTTACAACAGAATCATACGTGAAATTCCATACAGTGTCACCGGGAGTAACGAGATACTTGCCGATAGCCACTTCGATAGCATCAGCAGCAAATGTTTGCACAGACAAACGTTTGGATACGTCTTGTAGTACTTTAGTATCACGCGTAACAACAAGATTTAACAAGTGGCAGGCACATTTACATGTGGCGGTAGCTGGTAAATAACCTGTTCATGTTCGTCATCATTATCACATGGTTGATTCGGTAAACCATCAATTTGTTCATATTCCATATCCTGCTTATTATCTTCATTTAAATATACATCGTTTACACTCAAGTTCATCATTTCATCTTTACAAAACAGCCAAATGCATTTAAAAATATTGATTCCCTCTCTTTTACAGTGCAAAAAATTGAGTCACTTTTTTTTTAATTATCTGTTGAACGGTTTAGTATTTTGAGTAATTAAATCATACGTATGTCGGCCAACTATTCTACGCACAGCCTAACAACAAGTGACTCAGGTTCTAACCAATGCACAGTAACACCAATAAAACATATTCGTCATTACGACCAGCAATCGGCAGTTTTAACAGAGAGTATTAATTCAAGCCCACTTTTCTTTCAGCTATGAAGTATTGGTATCGAGTATCGAAATTTTTTTCGCTTAAAATGTATCGGCGATACACAAATCCATACTTGATACACAGAGGATCGGCAATACAGCAACGAATAGTAAAAAGTATCGCCGATACTATATTGACTGATACTGATACTTCGATACTAACAACCCTGACCAGTTGTAAAATAGTTGATTAGTCTATGTACCTCAAGATATAAGTGAGTGGAGTAATCCATCCAGATAAATGCAATGTAAAACAGATTATTTGTTTACGTAAATCCAAATATAAGTGGTATGTGCACGCGCATCCAGATATAAGAAAGGTAAAACATACGATTGTTTACGTACAACTAGATAAACTTGTTGCAAAACAGGTAATTGGTTTACTTACATCTAGATATGTGGTGGGACGGATGGCCGAGTGGTGTAGATACTCGACTGTCGACCTGAGAGTCCTGGGTTCGATCCTGTCTGAGGCCCATGGAATTAGACGCAAAGTCGTCCCTCAAGTCCACCCAGCTTTAAATGGGTACCTGACTTAAGTGGAAAGTAAAGGCGGCTGGGCGTTGTGCTAACCACACAATCCCTTCATATGCCGAGGTTATAGAAACAGATGAATTCTACACTTCATCTGCCCCGATGGCCCGTTAGGGCTAAGGGAACGTAACTTTTTTTTTATTTACTTCTAGATATAAAAATTGGTGTCCGTACATCCTTATATACCTGTTGTTAAATAGATGATCGCTGTACGTACATCCAGATAAAGGTGATTTGTGTACATACACCTAGATATCGGCGATGTAAAACTGACGATTGGTTTACGTACTTCCAGATATACCTGTTATAAACAGACAATTGTTTATGTTCAACCAGATATACCTGCTGCAAAACAGAAGATTAATCTACGTACTTCCAGATATTCATGTTGTAAAAAGATGATTGTTTTACGTGCATACATATATACGTTATTGGTGTACTTAATACCAGTTAGGGAATTATAAAACAGATTGTTTAACGTATATCCAGATATAAGTAATTGGTATATGCCTATCATATAAAACAGATGATTGATTGTGTACAGATATATATATATATATATATATATATATATATATATATATATATACCTATTTGTCAAATATATGATTTGTTACTTACAGTGAGATATATGTAATTGGTTTACGTCCATCCAGATTAAAGTAATTGGTTTACGTCCATCCAGATATACGTAATTGGTTTACGAACCTCCAGATATAAGTAATTGGTTTACGTCCATCCAGATATAAGTAATTGGTTTACGTCCATCCAGATATAAGTATTTGGTTTACGTCCATCCAGATATAAGTAATTGATTTACGAACTTCCAGATATAGATTTTGGTTACGCACATCCATATGTAGGCGATGCAAGACAGATGATTGGTTTGTGTACAACAAACCTACCTGATGTAGACAGATAATTTGTTTACATACTTCTAGATAAATGTGATTGTTGTACGTACAACCAATTATACGTGATGAAAAACACAGATTGATTCACGTACAACCAGTTGTTCCTGTTGTTAAAAGATGATTGGTTAGTGTATTTCCTAATACAGGTGATTGGTGAACGTACACCCAGATATAGGCGATGTAAAATAGACGATTGGTTTAAGTACAACTAGATATAGCATTTGTAAAAGTGGTGACTGGTTTACTATCATCAAGATATTAGGTGATTGGTGTACGTAATCTATGTATAGGGGATTTAAAACAGATGACTGGTTACGTACAACAAGATATACGTGTTGTAAAACAGTTGATTTTTTACAAGCATTCTGATCTATGTGATTGGTGTACGTACACCCAGGTATTGGCGATTTAAAACAAACGATTAGTTTACGTACAATCAGACATATTTGTTGTAAAACAGATGAATGTTTACATACATCAAGATATAGGTGTTTGGTGTACGTACATCCAGATTTAGCCAATGTAAAAACAATAGATTGTTTTCGTATATCGTGATACAAGGTATTGATATAGTGTAACCGCTTTAAATGCTATGTAAAACGGACGATTGTTTGACGTACAATCAGATATATTTTTAGTAATACAAATGATTGGTTTACATACTTCCATATATAGGCGATGTAAAACTGACGATTGGTTTGCTTATTATGAGATTTACCTATTGTAATACAGATGATTAATTTAAGTAATTCTAAATATAGGAGCTTGGTGTACGTACATCCAGATATAGGCGATGTAAAACAAATGATTTGTTTACGTACATCAAAAAATATGTGATTGTTGTACGTAATCCTCTTAATGGCGATGTAAAACAGACGATTGGTTGACGTACAATCAGATATATTTGTTGTAATACAGATGATTGGTTTGCATACATCCAGATAAAGGCGATGTAAAACAGACGGTTGGTTGACGTACAACCTATTATACGTGTTTTAAAACAGATGGTAGATTTACGTTTATCTAGATATAGGTGATTGTTGTACGTACACCCAGATATATGCGTTGTAAAACTGATGATTCCTTTACGTACGATAAGATATACCAATGGTAAAACAGCTGATTGGTTTACGATCATCCAGATATAGGTGATTGGTATACTTACATCCATTGATAGGCGATGTAAAACAGATGATTGGTTTATGTACATCTTGATATAAATGTTGTTAAACAGAAAATTGGTTTACTTACATTCAGATATAGATTTACGTACATACAAATATAGGTGTACGTACATCCAGATATAGGTGATAGGTGTACGTACATCCAGATATAGGTGATTGGTGTACGTACATCCAGATATAGGTGATTGGTGTACGTACATCCAGATATAGGTGATTGGTGTACGTACATCCAGATATAGGTGAAGAAAAACAAATGGTTAGTTTACGCACAACCACTTATACGTTTTGTTAAAACCGATAAATGGCTTACGTTCATCCATATATACATGTTGTACGACCAATTATTTGTTTACGTACATCCAGATATAGGTGATTGGCGTTCGTCAACCCAGGTATATTTGATTTAAAACAGACGATTGGTTTAAGTACATTCAGATATACGCCTACCTGTTGTAAAACAGATGATTGTTATTGTAATCCAGATATTGGCGCTGTAAAATAGATGAGTGATTTCCGTATATTCCAATGTATATGTTGTAAAACAGATGCTCTTTTAGATACATCTAGATGTAGGCGATGTAAAACAGATGATTAGTTAACGTACATCCCGGATAACGCTTGTAAAATCAGATGATTCGTTTACATAAAGACCAGATTTACCTGTTGTTAATTAGATGTTTAGTTTAAGTACGTCCATGTATACCTATTATAAGACACGTGAAAGGGAACATTTTACATGTTAGAGGTGCTTTCCATCTGATCTTTCTCTTTGATGGAGTAGAATATGACGCTGTAAATAGAATATGATGCTGTAAATAGATATACGTTTGTTACTGACATTGGCCTCTGAAAACCCAAAGTCTCATTGACTGATACAGCAAATGTATTTATTGAAAAGAGAAAAAAAAACATAACTAGATATAGTATAAAAAAGTCATTCATGTATTTTGTTTCATGCCCTGCTGATCATAATCCAGTTCACATTTTATACCGGGTTCCAGTGAACATAAAAATGTGCCGTGTGAAATAACAATGTGCCCAGTGACATAGCAATGTGCTTTGTGACATACCAATGTGCCGAGTGACATAGCAATGTGCTTTGTCACATAACAATGGGCCGAATGAAATAGCAATTTGCTTTGTGACATAACAATATACCGTGTGAAATAACAATGTGCCGAGTTACATAACAACGTGATTCATGGCATAACAATTTGCCAAGTGACATATCAATTGCTTTGTGACAAAAATGTGCTGAGTAACATAGACATGTGCTTTGTGACAGAACAGTGTGCCGTGTGAAGTAGCAATGTGCCGAGTGGCATTTCAATGTGCTTTGTGACATTTCGATGTGCCGAATGACATAGCAATGTGTTTTGTGACGTAATACCGTTTCGTGTGAAACAACAATGTGCCGTGTGAAATAACAATGTATTTTGCGACATAACAATGTGCTTTCTGACATATTAATGTGCCAAGTGACATAACAATGTATTTTGCGACATATCAATGTGCTTTGTGACGTAATAATGTTCCGTGTGAAATAACAATGTGCCGTGTGAAATAACAATTTTCCGAGTGGTATAACAATGTGCCGTGTGACATAGCAATAAGCCTTGTGACATAGTGGGCCGTGTGAAATAACAATGTGCCGATTGACATAACAGTGCGGCGTGTGAACTAAAAACTTGCCGTGGAATATAACACTGTGCCGTTGATCGTAACGGTTATATCGCATCTGACTTGAATATATTATTTTATAAAACATGGCTTTGCTAACAAATTGGGAACTGTCTAGTTAAATAGATGTTATATATGGTGGCCCGTCCTGCTAAAAATATGTTATATATGGGGGCCCGTCCAGCTAAATATATGTTATATATGGGGGCCCGTCCAGCTGAATAGAGGTTATGTATGGGGTCCCGTCAAGCTAAATGTATGTTATATATTGGGGCCCGTCCAGCAAAATATATGTTATATATTGGGGCCCGTCCAGCAAAATATATGTTATATATGGGTGCCGTCATGCTAAATATATGTTATATATGGGGGCTCGTTCAGTTAAATATATGTTATATGTGGGGGCCCGTTCAGTTAAATAGATTTTATATATGGGGCCCGTTTTTTAAATAATTACAAGGAGCCCTTTCACTTTATATACGTTAGGGCATCCAATGCAGTAGCATATATACATTACTGAAATTAATGTGTATGCGTTTTAACATTTCATGTGGTGATATTAGAGGAAAAAGTGAGGACATTTTGGTCACGCACCCAAACTTAAATCTCTGTCCAGAGCTCCAAAATATTTTTCACTCCTATTAACCTCATATAGCCGCACACATTTGAATTATTACATAGCAAACTTTAGTCACGTGTTAATGTACTGTTTACCATGCGAGTAACTGAACACATAACCAAATAAATACCTGCATCTAAAACTTTATTGGGAGCGAACAAATAGTGTCCGAGTGGGCAGTGGGCATATATAGTTAAGTATTAGGCACTGGTCTTAATAAGAGCCCCATATAAAAATATCTTGGGACCTTATGAGGTCTAAATCCGGCCCTGACTTAATGACATATTTAAAGAGAGTCACATAGGTAGATAGATTAAGTGTAGATAGATAAATAGATATTAGAAAGATAGACACATATGCTAAAAACAACAACCGGCTATTAAATAGATTAGATAGAATGATAATGTTCGAATTTCAAGCCCCCGTAACACATTTTCAACGTTTAATTTCGCGAATAACTTTTTTTTTTTCTGTTTGTGGACAAAGTCTGAGCCAACAGATGAGTCAAAAGTTTGTCTTTACTAAAAAGGAAACAAAAAAAAACTTGCGAAATCCAGACTTTGCGTTGCCACTTTAGAAGCCTGGGCCCCGAGATTGCACCCCGTGAGCCTGTCTTTAAATCCACCTGTGATGAACCGTTCAGAGGTAGATCTAAAGACGGGCACACGGGGTGTAGTAAAAATATTAGCCGTAATGATATTAGCAAGAAAAAATATAACGCTTAGTAATTATCTTTCTAATTTGTTGTTAACATGATACAATGTTTAGACTTTATTTATTTGTTGCTATATTTTGATTTGGGGGAGATGGCGGTGGAAATGGAAAAACCAGAGTTAGATCAATAGACACGATAAATAAAAGAAACGGAGAAAAATATCTTCTCGAGCGAAATTCCTTAACTAGTTTGTCTAAGAGCTGGGGTTATAATACTCGTAGAATGTTTCTCTTGTTAGATTGCGGTAGTCAATTACAAGATAAAAACACAATTACGTCATTCATACAATGAGTAGCAAATTGAATTTTTTTTTTTAAATTTGATTCACGACAATAATAAAAACTGAATTACTAAATAAATGAGCACATCTTTTTAAATTACTTATTGTGAACAAAAGCAAGAATTCATATTTTCTTCCAAAAGATTTTTTGATAACATCAATTGCGAAAATTTTTGCTGTGTGATTTTACAATATAAATTATATAATTGAAGAATAAATTATATTTAAGGACATACAAATGAAATTTAAAAAAAAATTAAAATATATTTTTTTTTAAAAATGACGAAATTAGAGTTAATGTTCTTGAACTTACGAATTTTTATTATTAGTTTAGTGAAAAACGTTTTATGTTTAACGTTTTTGAATGTAACTTAATTGAATGCAGACATTTGTATTTCATTATTTCCCCAGAATAATTATAAAATATTATAAAACATTAAAGGGTAATTTTTGTTTAAAGGATAACAGACAAATAATCATTTCATGTCATTATGACTTAGAACATTATGTATCTTTAATCAAATTCTAAAAAATGTAATATCTTATAAGTTTGATATTGTAGGCCTACTATACAGAGTTTGATTTATAAAGGTGAGCTATAACCAGCTTGAAGTATAACTCAATAAAATAAAGAACAATCTGAGTGAAAAGGTGGGTGTTGAAAGTAGAAACATGTGCAAATAAATGTATAATGTTATCTAACAATATTATTTTTATTAAAATGTGTATTAAGTTATCAGCATTATATTTCTTGTATTTAAACACATACTGTACACATATAATTTTATTACGATCTAAACCGTAGCTTTTATTTTAAATGTTACATTTTCATACCCTTATATATCATCTTTTTTTTCATTTTTTCAGAATAAATAGAATCAAAGTTAAATCAGTTTTTGTAAGACCAGAACTTATAAAGAGACTAAGAGTTATACCATACTGGTTTTTCTTGAAATAATTGATATATTATTCAATTAACGACAAAATGAACACCACAATGTGGGGCTACAGTATTACCGATATACCAATTACAACGTCGCCAGCTAATATCGCTAACAATCTATATTTAGTTAACGAATATTCACTATATTGTTACCATGGCAACAAAGACGACATATATTTCAATCTGTTTCGAATCATATTATGTTATTTAGGTCCGTTACTAGCAGTATTAGGGCTCTTTTTGAACTTTATGTGCATGGCGATACTCCGTAAAAGTGGACTCAACAAACCATCCAACATTCTTCTGTTAGCTTTGGTTGTGTCGGACACCATGAACATGTTAATGAACATAAATATTGGGAAAATTTTCATGTATTTTGGACCAAATAAAACCAAAGATGGATATTGTACTTTCGAATACGGAATATTTTGGAATATGTTTCTGTTCGTTACCAAAGAAGTTATTTACTTCATAAGCACATGGGGCCACATTGTAAATGGAACCATACCTTTGATCATTACTACGGAAAGAATTCTGGCAGTTTACTTTCCGATGACATTTAAAAAAGTTGTCACTATGAAGACGGTGAAACTCAGCTGTCTGTGCGCTTACATCATCTGGCTACCCGTGTTGATACTTATCAGCTGCAACAGGCGCCTGAGTTATATTTGGATAACCAAAGACATATTAGTAGGTTTGGTAAAGACTACAAGCTTCATGAAAGACTACATAAATTTCCTTTACGTTGTTACCGTATATGTGTTTGAGATTGGCACGTCCTGGATACCCTCTTGTTTTATCTGCTTCGGGTGTATACTGATCGGTATAAAGGTTAGAATTGCCTTGCGTCAACGTCGCAAAATATCTCAACTGAAAGAGAGCGTGAAATGGTCTCCCAGAACGACGCGAACTCTACTAACGACGTGTCTCATATTTGCCGCATCTCACCTAATGAGTTCTTTGATATCGTTGTTTGTCCCAGTAGCCAGCGAGCTTCCATCCATAACTTATTTTTTGGTTCAATTTTCTGAATTGATAAATTTACTCCATTGCTCATGTAACTTCTTCGTTTACACTATATGCAATCCACATTTACTTGACAAATTTATTGAACTTATTGGAAAAGTAAATAAGAAAAACGATATAAATATATTTCAGTTACATACAAAAAAGTAATAAGTATTATTTGCTGTACAGTAATAAGAGTACAGTTATATTTATACATTCATTATAATTTTTTGCCAACCATATGCAGAATTAGCGAGTTTTAGATAAAATAGTCTCTCTCTTTCTCTCTCTCTCTCTCTCTCTCTCTCTCTCTATATATATATATATATATATATATATATATATATATATATATATATTAGGGTGGTCCAAAATCATATGGTAAAAAGTAATGTTTCTCACATCTAACGGGGCACCCTTTTGTTGAGTTCTATTTGTCTTACTTAGTAAATGACAACAATTTCAGCTTCCTACCACCATTGGAAGGGAATGCTCAAAAGTTACAAAGTTTTGCTATAATAATAAAAAAAAACACATTTTCGTTGAATTTTTTTCTTACATTTTCAAATTTCGTCATCACTGTAATGTATATGTTAAGTAACGAAAATATCAACATAAAATGTAAATTGTAGATTGCTGAAGAGTCAGAGTACATTGTCTAAACTTTATCTACACTGAAACAGCACATATGGCATACTTCTTTGTATTTTGTGTAGGGATGACTTTTCTGTTGGCTTCAACAAGTTGCAAAATAATTGCTTTTCTCCCTCGTTTTTTTGTCAGCAGTCTATTATCAAAAAGTTAAACTCCACGTTCTGTAGTATCGTTGACCTCACGAAAATTGGTAATGCAATGCTTACTCTTCTGGTATTCAAAATTATCATTCCACTTTTCTGGAGGAAGAACTAGAAAGGTGTTGCCTATGTGTAGCCTTGTAAGCAGGATCTGTGAACGCCTTGTGGAAATATGACCCAAGCTGACACCTTCATTTTGGAGCAATGATGGATCACCATGAACATGTCGCTCACTAAGTTCTATTCTAAAACATGTTATTATTTTCTGTTTCTCAATTGGTGACACTTCATCGGAAAACAATGCCAGGCTGACAGTCTCATCAGAAAACAGATACCACATGTGATTCTGGAGAATTTCGTTGTGCTGCAATACTGATGTCGTGACCAACAGACTGATGTGTAAAGTCCCTGTAAGGATGAGATGAAATCCCTTAGATCCTATAAACCACTAATGGGACGGTTTTATGGTGCCCTTCTTTCATCCCCACCATAGCCGATAGTGCAATGGCCATGGAGGCACCACGGGAGATATATCGGGAACTTGAGCCAAGACCTGAAAAATTTCCTTGGTCCTCACCGGAGATCGAACCAGGTACCTTCAGGTCGACAGTCGAGCGCGTTACCGCACGACCATCCGTCCCTACCAACAGACTGATACTGCTGCAGGTCTTTCCAGAGCAAAAAATCTCCTCCAGGTGTTTCCGCAGCACAGGGTGCTTGAATCCAGGACTTTGTATACAACAAGGTTCTAAACTGTTCAAATCGTTTGAAATGGCTCTCTTCCTGGGATGTAAGACTGAATTTTTTTTTCTGATGACGGAAGATGTAAATTTTGATAACATAGATCATATTAGCCATCTTCTACCTAACATGACGTACAGGGCATGGTGCTCTCCAGTGAATGGTTTTAGGTGGATCTCCTAAGACGATCATTGTCAGTTCAATAAGTTCTTCATAATCATCTCTGATTTGGGACTTCAATTCAACGAAATTTGTCAGGAAGCTTGAAAAAACATCAGTGCTTGAAGGCAGTTCCAATTTACTATAGATTTATGCGTCCCCCAAACTTCTTTAAATATTTTAAAGATAGGTTTGTTTGGTGAGCTAGGGCGGACCGATAAACAAACTAAAAGCCTTTGCCAATTCCAGTTCAAAAACATGATGAAGACATGCCAGCCACAACAGTTCTAGACCAATACGATTCTCAAGCAGTACACAAGCTCCATTGAAACGTCCAGTGTTGACAGAAGTGGTGTCAAAGCCCATAGCCTGGATGCTTTCTACCAGTGCCCACTGTTCTAACTGACCATAAATAGCATCAGCAGCATTCTGTCCTGTCCCTGATGTTAGTTTAGGGACACCTAGTAATTTTTCACTGCCATCACCAGAATCCTGCACCAGCAAGCGGTCAACTTCTCCAAGACCAGGATATCAGGTAATATTTTCCATCCCAGTGTAGAACTAGAGGATAGTCAGGCTTGATTGAAACCTTTATATCTGCTGCTTGTTTACACCTGACTTTCTTAATGGCTCTTTGTATGGTGCTTCGTGAAACTGTCAAAGACGAAGGATCAT
Organism: Bulinus truncatus; assembly: GCA_021962125.1. Lineage (NCBI taxonomy): Eukaryota > Metazoa > Mollusca > Gastropoda > Planorbidae > Bulinus > Bulinus truncatus. Next base: position 2,362,296 of record JAGDYQ010000157.1, on the reverse strand, counting down.
GTCCCAGCGCTGCAGCAATAGGAATCATCAATCGCAAAGCTTCACGATCAGACGTTTGGTTGCGATCCAAGGCACTGGTAACATGCTTAGTGAACAAAAAAGTATGATACCCAATCTCCGTCTTGTTTGTCAGTTTTTTTAGTTGAGTTTGGACTTGGTTCATATTCATCTAGGACTTCAAATTTATTATGTGATTATTCACAGCTCTCTGTTTCATTTTCACCTGATCCACCTTCTTTAGTTGGTTGCTGTCGTAAGAAATATTTGTCGATTTTCCGTCTGTACAATTTTCATAAAAACAACAGGAAGTGTTGTATCTAAAATGAAAACTAGGTCAGCATGGAATGGGTCATAAGTGAAAAAAAAAACGTTGTACTTCTACCAGTCAACAAAATCGAGTAAATTGCCGTAAAAGGTAAAACAACGAGACCTGTGAGCATCCCCTTCTACTTGGAATTTAGTTGTAAAATCTTAACAGTATACTAACTAAGGCAAAAGGAACACATAAAAAGGGTGCCCCGGTATGTGGCATGAAGTTGGATTTTTTTGGGCCAACCACCCTAATATATATATTTATATATATATATATATATATATATATATATATATATATATATATATGTTAACCGAACTTTAATTGTTAAAATCATGTGTTACTCTGTCATTGCTCATAATAATATATAGATAATATGGTTGAATTTACTTTAAAGACACATATAAAAATGTGCAATATAAAAGCATTTCTCTAGTGGCCAGAGACCATAAACACAAATTAACCGTTATCATTATTCATGTGGCTCAACGTATACAAAAGAATTCTACGCCAGTGGCGTCACTATCATATGTCACACCGACACTCATTCCTGTAAACTTCCAACATGGAAAATGGAACGCATTTCGAATTTTCCTGTACTAAACCATAGATTGTGAAAACCCACAATGGGTATAAAAGTTTAAGGGTTTGTTAACGACATTCTATTAGAACCAAATTACATAATGTAATTTAACGTTAGACTTGAAAGCATTTTATAACTTTAGCAGCCAGGAAAAACAGATCAAATTATTGCTTGTTGTTGTTTTTTGCCAATAATCTTTATTAAAAAATATCTTTAACGGTCCTGAGAGATACACATTTTCAATCAATCCATCAAAGTCAATTTCTTTCTCCAAATAGTTTTCATTAGATAACACAACAAGAACGATGCCACTGATATACACATTTTTATTTATGAAAACTACAGAAATGTAAATAAATATATTTATTACACAACTTTTATGATGATTCTAAATATTTAATCTAAATGTGTGTACTATGTAAAAAAAATGTTACAGTACTACATTTAATAAAATAGGAACAATTCAATAAATCATCAACGAAATATAAGATGTATTCATTTCAATTATTCAGCAAACTATTGTAAGTTGCACAATTATTAACCAACGCGGGAAAAAAAACAAATTTATATTTATTAATTATCTATTGGTCTGTGAATTGTTTTTTCAGTGATTTTCGTTTATGAGCAGCAGTGCTTTACAATGACAAGGAATAGTCGGCCATCATATTCACATTCCATCTACTTTGGTATCGACTCTCCATTGCACAAATGTCCTGATGGAACTTTTCACCCTTCTCTTCACTGTATGCATCAAGATTTACATGAAAATAGTCAACGTGGGAGTCCAAAAAGAGCAACTTGAGACCCATGCGGTAACCTAAAGCTGTCTTACTTCAAGTTACCTAAGAAATTGTTGACATCTTTCAAAGCATTCCAGACTTGCAGTTTAACTGCGGCCAATATAGAAGCAAATTACTCATCTTTTATTACTTAAAGGATCTGTTGTACAACAAAGATACATGCATTCAACGTTGATTCACTTATATGAGGACATTTGTCTGAGAAATATAAAAATTCAAAGCCAGTATGGTCCATATTTTAATAAAAGCTTTCTTTAACCCCACATTTATGTTGAGTGGTGGAAGGAGAACTCGACACCATGAAGTCTATGGAAGTATATGTACAGTACTTCATAGGCTTGGGGTGTGATGTTAATACGGCCATAAAGCACGCTAAGGGTGAAATGGATAGGGAAACAGAAGCTGAACGCACTAAGCATGATAAAGAGGTGGAGTTAGCTAGACTTGAAAGGGAAGCAGAAGCCGAACGCGCTAAGAATGAAAGAGAATAGCTGCCGATTAGATGGCAGCTAAATTAGCATCTGAGGAGAGGGTGGCCCTAGCACGGTTAGAGAGGGAAGTGGGGCCGGCAAGCCTAACTCCAAGCAGTCAGACAACGACATCCTCCAAACTCAAACACCCCAAACTTGACGAGACGGATAACATAGACGCCTACATTCGTAGGTTTGAAAGATAAGCTCTGTCCGCGGGTTGGGAGAGACATGAGTGGGCCCCCTGCTTGACATCACTACTCACGGGACGGGCCCTGGTGACAGCTACCCGCTTGACTGCTGACGAGTCAAATTACTTTGACTCACTGAAGGCTGCCCTCCTAAAGTCATACGACTATACGGAGGAAAGCTTTAGACGTAAGTTTAGGGAGGGCCTATTTAGAAAAACGGGAGACCTACCCCTTTTTTGGCGCACGTCTAGCTGACCTGCTGATGAAGTGATGGTGTGATGGACCTCCTGCTCAGGGAGCAGTTGATGGACGGGGCCCCTAGTGGGTTACAGGTATTTCTAAAAGTGCGGAAACCAGGGTCATGGGACGAAATGCTCGCCCTGGCCGAAAATTACAGGGAAGCTCGCCACGGCAAGGGCCGCTAGTCTTCCATAAGCAGGGAAGGAGAGGCGGTTGAGGCCGAAAGGGTCCCAACAAGTGAGGTAGATGACAGGAGGGAGGCCCCTAAAGATAGGATGAGGGTCCCAATAGACGGGAACAGGGTGTTTAGTCTCCCGACTAACGCTGTCTGTTTGATATACGTGCGGGGCCCCAGGGCACCGCTCTGCTTCATGTAGGCTGCAGAGAAATGTGCCCCTTGCTAGAGGGGTAGGGACCATACCTATGGGGGACAATGTTGGAAGTAGGAGCTGGGGAGAAAAATCTCCCAGTGATAGTAGGCCGGATAAATGGCCTCAAGGTTAAGGTACTAAGGGACTTTGATAGTTCAGGGCAGTGTTGATTCAGTTAACTGTAACTGTAACTGAAATGGCTCTAATAACTGAAAAAAGTGATTTCAGTTAACTACCAACTGAAACTGTAATTGAAAAAACATTTTAACTGCAACTGTAATACTAATAGGAAAAAAATAATAGTAATAATAATACTAACTGAAAAATGCGCTATAAAATAAAATTCTAGAAATGCGCTACAATATTACATGTATTAGGGAGCGACCGATAATCGGATCGGTATCGGACCGATATTGGCACTATCGGTCAATATAGGATCGGCCGATTTTTGTAGGGAGCGACCGATAGTCAGACCGATATTGGCACTATGGGTTAACTATCGGACCGGCCGTTTTTTGGCTGCCGATACATTGTTTTTTTTTTTCACAACAGAGTTGTATAAAAAAAAAATCAGTAAATAACCCAATTCTATAACCAGATCAGACAAGATTTAAAAAAAAAGGAAAAAAAAACCTGTACACAGAAATTGTCACGTCTACATGAATTGCATCAGCGACATGACCTTGAAACAATAAGATTGGCATTTCTTAATTCTACTGTATGACCTTGAATGATACAATTAGTGAACATATGTGTGTATTTTTTTTGGATGGGAAGTTGGGCGGGGGGAGGGTTATTACGGTAGTGGAGGGTAAACAAGACTTACGTGTGGGCGAAGTGTTACAAAATATTACAGGAAAAGGGGGGGAACAAGAGTTGACATACGTCATATGATTGCGTACTTTTATGAAAGTGAGAAAAGAATTTTATTAGATAACCCAACACTGTTGTTTTGTACAAATATTTGGTTCATATACCGGTATTTTTCATATGTTTTGATGCATACGTCTTTACTAGTGATAACTGATATAGTAACTGAAAAAATTACTAACTGTAATAGTAACTGTAAAAACAATTTAATAATTACTCTAACTGTAATAGTAACTGAAAAATATTTGAAAGGCTAACTGTAACTCTTACTGTAACTGAAAAATGGTAACTGAATCAACACTGGTTCAGGGGCCGCGGTGAGGGAATCTGGTAGGAGAGGGGGCTATTTCAAAAGTGTTAATGGTGCAGTCAGCAAGGCTCCAATCGCCACCGTTTATGTAGACTCTGACTATTATCGGGGCCCTTTAGAGGCTATGGTCCTCACGAACCCAATCTTTGATCTAATTATTGTTACCGTAAAGGGTGCCAAGGCCCCTTGGTCTAATCCAGTAAACAGCCGGGGTCACCATGATGCCAGTGAAGTAGAGGGTCCCAGGCTTGTTAAATCTAAAGGTAAGTTTAAGGGTCAAACTATGCGCACCGTTGGGTCGTGTTTTGACCACGTCAAGGGAGAATCCAGTGGCCCAGTCAGAAGAGCGGGGAACCCATGGGGCCCTAAGTTTAATGGTGAAGCTAGGGGGAAGGTAGAAAGACATGATGACTCATGGTTTGACAGACGGAGCAGGGGAGGTAGACAGACGACGACCACGGTGGTTGTACAATCATCGACGGAGGATATTAGTAGAGACAGTGATCAGACGGGGGGGGGGGTATTTCAAACCAGAGTAAAGCTAATTTTAGACACCCCCCTGGGGCCAACAAACTTGTCATCTCAGAAGAGGGGCCACCTCGGAGGCGCTCTCTTTCCCCTGAAAGACTGCTTACAACACGACAAGTGAGCAGAAGTAGGCGCGGTAAAACTGAGAGTGTAAGTCATTAATTAAGTGTAAACCACGGGAAATTTCACAATGGGGAGGATTCGGGCCCTAATAAAGCTAGGCTTTATATTCCGCCAGGTAAAAGGGGACATGTTAGGCGTGGGGGCAGATCTGATGAGTCTGTGCCCAACAGACCTCGTCGACAGCTACATGTCGGTTTGAGCTCACTCACAAAGGGCCACTCTTAGAGAGGTTATTTGATGGCTTGACTGGAGTGAGCGAATCTCGTGCGATTGCAGTTATGTCAATGGTTATATTTATTATGCATATTTTCCTCTCTATTACAGGTTTAATGTTGTAACGCTGTTGTATCTATAAATGTAAAGTCATCCCTTCAACGGGAGTCTATCTTGCTTACCCTATTTCGTATCCAGTAACCGCCTATGTAGGCTTACTGATACAAGTTATTCTGTTTCAAGTGTCACCTTTCGAAAGAAAGAGTGTTCGCAATTTTTTTTCTCTGGACCCATTTGGCTTGGATGGCACAATTATGCCATGTGCCGTTGTAATTATTTTTTTTTATATGTATATCCTTAACCACTGACAATATCCATTATTTTGTTGTCATAGTTACTAAAATAAGTTTTCTTTTTGTGTTATTCCAATTTGACCCTCCATTTGTTTTGGGCATTTTCATATAAAGATATTTACAGGGCAATAAAGCACTTATGCTTATATATAACCCCGGGTTAATTCACTCTTTGTTCTAGTCCTAACGTATGGAAAGGACTCGATATTTTTATAATTTGTCAGGAGATAAACTTTATGTTATGTATGGGGCCTCACCCTACTACGGTGTCGTCATCTCTATGGTTTCGATTAGGGTCGGGGTGATGTCACGGGGTGTGATTAATTTGTCGAAACCATTCCCAAGTTGTTCAGACCCTTGACTCACCCGGCTACCCCCTAATAAAATTAATACGTATTTTATACAATGTATAGTGGTATACGTTCCAGTTCTCCCACCCACCCCCCTTTTTACCCCACCAGCGAAACTTAGATGAAAAGCCTACGCCGGCGAACAGTGCAACGGTTGGCAGAAATACGTTACATTCCACTGGGGATTCTCTCTGACCACTCGGCCCCTGTTTAAATGCCGAAAAGGATAGATGTCCAGTTACTCTTGTCTTTGTCGGTATGACGTACGTCTCCCCCAATCTAAGCCAGGAAGTTAGCTCCAACCCCTGATTGTAAGGGAAAAGGAACGTAGATAATTGATTGGTTAGGGGTCACATGTAAGAAAGTGTGTGAGTAACAAAAGAGTTTTTCTAGACATTCGACTGAGGGTCCTAGTAGCGACCGGTCGATTTATGTGTCTATGATTGAAAGAGAGAGAGAGAGAGAGAGAGAGAGAGAGAAAAAACGCCTTACACTTCATTCATTTATATTGGATTATTATTTTCTTTGCTGCATTTTGGATTACCTTTGCTCTATGATTTATCAGCCACCAGATCCCTGATATGGACTGGTGCCTTTGTATAAATAAAATATATCTAGTCGAATTGATTATCGCCCTGTGTTGTACGTCTAATTACTGGTGAGAGAGTGTGTGGCAGAAGCACAAATACAAATACGGGTCATCACTGAGTCGGCCCTCATACTTCTAAATACAAGCCAAAGGATACCCTCATTGGGGTCCTCGACACAAGTGTAAGTTTATACTATCTGCCAAGTGTAAGTTTAGTAGCGACATCAAGTTATAAATTAATATTCACTAGTTGTCGTCGATACATGTGGAGAGGGTTGCAAGAAAATCTTTCAAATTGTCAAAAGCTTTTAATACTAGTAAGTCCATACTTTGTTTATGATCAATTTAATATACATGGTGCTAGCGTCCCATAAAACTGGTTTATCTATATAAATAAAAATTGAAAGAGGATTCAAGCGTTTGTTCATCACTCCGAAAGTTCTTCACCAATTGCCTTAAAATTTACACACACAATTGCAGAAAATTAATGGGCGTGTTTGCATATATATATTTGATAAAAACTCATTTTTCATCATATTTCTTTTCAAATAATCAAACGGTATCTAAAAATATTTCTTTTTACTTTAGTTTGTAAACTATTATTTCGACAGTATAATTTTTATTTATCAAGCTGTATCGTAAAATTGCTATCTGCAGAAATTATTCTTTTGTAAAAGCTACGGGTAGTAGTTCTCTTTTATCGTTCTTTACTTGCTGTTCGTAGATATGCCTGGTTCAACGTAAAATTAAAAAAAAAAAGAAGTAGCCTAAGTTAATTTCAACCTCATCGTATTAAAAGTTCAAGGTAATATTTATTTCGTCAGTATTTTTTTTCTAGAATAAATTTTATATAATTCATTTTCCTTTGTTTATAACTTTAAGTAGTCGATAATTATTGTAATATAATTTTGTGTGTGTGTTTTTTTAATGATTTGCAAACTTCTAATAATTAAGCACATTTTAACCTAATAGTATATGGAGAGAGAGCTAGTTTGTATTGTATCATTATTTTCCTTTGTTTATCGCTTTAAATGATTGATATTTATTTTTCTTAAGTTTGTGTGTGACATTTTTTTTTGTAATGCGCTGCCATTTTATAAGTTTCTTTAATTTAACTTTCGCCAGTTATGAAAATACTCGAAGAGTGGAACTCTTGTAGGCAGTAACTGAAAACAGAAGCCAGGGGCAGTAGAGAGAATGCAGCCAGAGATGATAATGTACTGTCGCAAGCACTCCTAATATATAGTGCCTGATCCAACATTCTCATTGTGTTGGTATTATAAAAAAATAGGTTAGTATATTTAAAAAAATAATTTTATTTACAGTGCAAACTAATATTTATTTATTTTGACAGTATTTTTTTTTAAATAAATATGTTTTCAGCTTTAAATGTTTGATTATTATTTTTCGAAAATTTGAGTGTGGGGGTGTGTTGTTTTTTTTGTCAAGGCACTGCCATTTTATGTTTCATTAATTTAAATTTCTCAGTTCTTTAAAAAATGTCTAGCAGAAGAAGATCTGTTATATTCGAAGAGCTGCAACAATGTAGTGAGTAAATGAAAATCAGAAGATGGGGCAGTTGAGCGACATGTAGCCAAACATGATGGTGTACTGTCGTAACTATACCTTATACAGTGTGCCTGGACAAAATTCTAATTTATGCCATTTTTTTTTTAAATTAGGTATGTATATTTCAACATAATTGTATTAAGAGTGTGAACTAATGTTTATTTCATCAGTATTTAAAAAAAAAATTGTTAAATTAAAAAAAAAAATGATAAATTTGAATTTGAAAACAATATTTCGGTAATGCTTTGTCATATATATATATATATATATATATATATATTTGCCCTTTTTCAGTTCATCATAAACAAATGTCTAGAAGAGGAAGGTTGTTATATTAGAATACGTCCGCTATGCAACCTGTATTCAAAACTTTTGAGCACTGAAATCAAATAAAGGCAGATTCAGCAGAGCGACGTGCAGCCCCGTAGCCAAGGGGGGCACTGTAGGGAGTGCCTCCCCCCCGCCCCCGCTTAAAAAAGAAAAAGAGGAAACAATAAAGAAAAAGTAACTAAAATGAGAAAAACTGTCCCCTTGCTGGGTATTGGTGCCCCAATGCTTACTTTGACCTGGCTACGGGCCTGGCGACGTGTATCCAAACGTGAAAGTGAACATCTGCAAGCACGCCGAAAATAAAATGACAAAATTAAAATTATCTAGCATCAGTTATCATTACCAACCAAAGTATCTCCTCATTGCAAGGCTCTGACATTTATTAGAAAAACTACAGGAATGTTTTCTGCCTATGGAAAAATGAACTGCCTCACATGGATAACAACCTAAGCTATTAAACAATTTGCTTGATGAATATACTTGGAAATTATAACATTTCCTGTCTAAAAAAAGAAAATATAACTCATGGTTCAGTAATTGCAGGGAAACCATCACACATGCTGCAGTAGACAATCTGTGCCAATCATCATGTTACAATTTATCAACCAGCCGAAGTGCTGGTATAGCACGTCTTCCAACAAAATATTGATGAACTGCGTCATAGAAGCAAAAATTTTATATTCTTTGCAGAAGTGAAGATGTCCCTAATTTCTTGCATTCCTCCTATTCCAACCATTTCAATTTAAAAGAGTGCAAATCCTTATTCGTTTGGCATTGCAATCACCCTTAACAAAGCTCAAGGCTAGACTTAAGAATTGTTTTTTATAGATCTAGACATTTCTTCGTGCATGGACAACTATATGTTGCCTGGTCTAGGTTCAGTAAACCAAACAATTTGTATATATTCACAAATGATGGAACAACCAAGAAAATAGTGTATATCTAAAATCACTACACAAATAAACATAACAAATTTAGAAACGAATATCCACTCCTTATAACTAATTTTTCTTTGTTTATAATTTTAAATGATTGATAATTATTTTTCTAAAATCTGTCTTTTTTATAAACAGAATTAGAAAAGAAAGCTCTCTAAATACTTACTATTACATTACATAGGGCTTAGACACGGCAACTCGTGGCCGAGTACAGCTAATTTGATATAAATTCGTACTCATCATGATGGCAGAAATATAGCGCTGTGACCCTTGGGCTCAGCAGCAATTAGCTGAAATAATCTGAACTGAAAGACAGGGCTTTAATATTAATTTTTTTCTTTTATTATTTTTGGTGGGGCCTGCCAGAGACCGAAATCCAATGCGTGCCCGCGTTGAATTTTCCTCTTACAATTACATCTGTTCTTTTCTTAATTCGATACGTAAAATAATTTCTAATAGTGTGATAACTAGCTGTACCCTGCAAAAACATGGCATAGAGCTACACCCCCTTAGGCTTGTTCGGTAGGCTAGGTTATTTTTGGTTGCGGACAGGAGTCAAGGTCCCCTTGCGGGGTCCCTGCGGTCGTTGTCTATTGGTATGATCACCTACCGAGTTCTGGCCAGAATTTATATTTGTCCCAGCCACATGGTTACACAGGACGCACAACACAACGAGAAACTGAGCACAAACTCAAATGTAAAATACATTACAACACATATTTATTTACATCCAAAGGAATGGACATAAGCGTGCCCTCTAAAGGGCAGTACTACGAAACATTAAATCAAGTGTATTAAACAGAATTACCTGAGGTGGGTAGTTCTCAGAAGAACATCTAGGTCCTGCCACGCAACAGCCTGGTTTCCCCACCTCGGCTTGAATGCGAGCTCGACTGCACTCAGTCACTGTCTGCCGCTGACTGACTGCCCGACTCGACTGACCGGAAGTTCCGACACGCACATCCGATCTCACGGCATGCGGGCCGAGACTTCCGCTTCACTGACCAATCGCAGTGACCCTGTACGTCACACCCATCACGCGTAATCAGTGGCACCTTCAAGCATGGGGGATAAAGGGACAAAGAGCCCATCCCTTTCCCGCTGGAATATAACAAGGGCATAGACTTTCCCTTCAAATATATGGTTCTTTTTACATGTAACGTCTGTATAGCCTATTAAAAATGTAAACAACAACATGAATATGGTGTATATATAAATTTGTTTTTTAAAGATTATTGCTTTATTTTCGAAATATGCCTATACTTTAGGTCAACTGTGGAACCTCAAGATATTCTTTAAACTGTCTAATTTTTTTGCCACATTACTAAATGCATGCGGTAGCAAGTTTTTATAGCTATCCAAACAAGATATTCAGAATTTTTTTTAACTCCACACTAATATATATATATATATATATATATATATATATATATATATATATATATATATATTATATCAATCTAAATTGAGAAACACTATATAATGAATGTTGGTACAGTTATTTCCATTTGTATTAATGCTTCAGTGCTGTCTACATTAGAATGAAAGTGTTCTTCCATGTGTCAAAACCATTTAATTGATGTAGCAGCGTAAGCAACAGACTAAAATACTGGGTAATTAAAAATTATGGTGTTCACCTGATTATTTGATCCAGAAAGTGTATAAAACTAAAATTTAGAAAGTGATTGAGAAATCATGAATTTGGTGACGTCTCATATATATTCTGTACTGAGCTTTTCAAAGCACCTTCAACAAACAACACACAAAGATAATACTTCATTAAATATAACCGTTTTGATTTACATAATGTCAAGAGTTATCTCTATCGTTTAGTCTATGACCCATGACCTAGTCAAAATCTAACCAGTAAAAACGATAATGACGCAATAAACAAAATCTATATCATAGAAATATTTTCCCTACACACAAAAAAAATATTAACAGGTATAGTTATTCCTAAAAAGAGTCATTGCTAATTGCTACTTTTAATTTTATCATACGCAGTTGGATAATAGTTAAGAAAGGTCAAGGCGGCCCAACCTACGCGTGACATACTTTGCCGTCAAACATGGTTGGTAGTTGATTAGTACGTCATGCTATGTATTTTATCTGGACCTTAAATATGATTAGCATGCGATAGTGTGTTTGCCAGACTGTTGTAACCACACGTCGGCTATTTGATTTTTTCTATTCAATAAATTTTCCTGCATCTAGCGATACATAATTATATATACCAAGTCTGCCAGTACTTAACAAACCATTGGATGCGTACCTAAAATTAAATCGGGGTACAAATTATTAATTATTATTGTTCTATATTATTTTACAATTTCACACATATATTAACTCATTATAAATGTAAAGTTTGTCCAATAGCATCTTTTTTTTTATATTTGGAACTAAACATTTCTATTAACAGATGAGTAATTTTCTTAAAAGTCATGGGGAAATCTATATAGAAGGCTAATGATATATCATTAATCATTGATTTAATAACATATTGGTTAAAATTCAATATTCCTTGGTGATCCTTCTTCGTTAGCTTATCTTATATAAAGGATGTCACAATTTACTGACTCTAGATGGATGCAAAGATAAAATTCTATAACAACCATGCCAAACTCAAACCTCACAGAAACATATTCTGTAGTATCGCCCATTGTAATTAATCAATTCATCATAGACATTATACGAATCGTCCATTTGACATGTCTTGGTGAGTTCGTTGGAGTACTCGGCATAGCAGCAAATATAGTCAACATTCGAGTATTCAACAGGCTGGGGTATCGGGAAGGGGTCAACGTGACACTGACCTTCTTAGCCGTGAGCGACACAGGAGCACTGATAATGCAACAGTTCTACAACATCCTGGTGCTTCCAGCCATCAGAGACACAGATTTGATTATAGTAAAAAGGAACATACTTACAGAGTTATTGTATCTGAACGAATACTTCATCAGGGTGAGCTGCTTCATCACCTCTTTGGCCTCGTTTGAAAGATGCATCTGTGTGGTTCTGCCCCTGAAAGTGAAACGTCTCTTCACCACAAAGGTTGCCTTAGCAACCAACTCGACCGTTTTCATTGTTCTATTCTTGTACTTATTTCCCGGCTACTACGCTGTTTACTATGAATGGAAGTTTGTTTCCAATCTAAATAGGACAATTTTATCGATGGTTTATCAAGCTAATGGAGACTATATTCTTGGAATATCGTACTACGTCACAGATTTACTGCTTCCTTATAGTACCTTTTCAGTCCTCATCGTGTGCTCCGCCATTATTTACATCAAACTGAAAACAAAGGCCAAGTGGAGACAATCCAACTCCAGCTCAGGGGCACTGACCTCAACTACAAAGACAGAAAAAATGGGGTCATGCTGATGACAATGTCCATAATTTGCGTTATTTTTCTCTTACCCAAAGCCGCGCTGTTTACTGCCACAGGCGTGGTCCGAGAGTTGAAATCAGGGGGCGCCTATACCAGCATAGCGACCGTCGTTGTATCCATTACATCGCTCCTGGAATCGATCAACTGAAGCGTCACTATATTTGTGTACTACAAGATGAGTACAAAGTATAGAGCAGAATTTATTGAACTGTTTCACAAAATGATCAAGTCCAATAAGAAACGAAAATCAACGCAGCTCCAATAAAAAAAAAATGTGACAGATTGTAGTTATATTTCCACATCTATTATTGTATAAAGTTTTTAGCAATTGGTATAAAGAAACGTTTAAATAGTTTCTCTTAAAGATTAAAAAAAATCATTTTTGCGTATATGAACGCAGACAGGGTCGGCCCTGTGAAATGCAGGGCCCAATAAAACGGATGCTTGTGAGGCTCCCCTCTTATAATTTATAAAAGCCTGTGACAAAGAGACATGACTGGTAGTGATATCCTAAATGTAAATTGCGAGGCATAACCAGTACAGATAAGGAGCAGAAATTACACAATCGGTACTGATAAGGAGCAGAAAGTACACAAACAGTATTGATAAGGAGCAGATGGTACACAAGCAGTACTGATTAAAAGAAGCTAGAACACAAGCAGTACTGATAAGGAGAAGAGGTACACAAGCAGTACTGATTAGGAGCAGGTAATTATACAAATATGAGCATCACTTCTCAAGTGGCTAATTATAATGGTCAGAAGAAAATCGGTCTCATCTTGATGCAGTCAGTAGACATTCCATGACCAGTACTGCTTCAAAAAACTACATTTTAAAGCAGAAATTGTTTGCTGAAGAATGACTAAAGAAATGCACATTCCATCTTGGCCAGATTTCGACATTTTAACACCCCAGTAGTTCTTATTTGGCCTAATTTTGTTTTTTTTTACAAATCTTTTAAACCATATTTCGCAATGTTCTTGGACCGATTCTTTTGGTCTGATATTATGTGAAATAATCATGCACTAGTAAGTTCAAAGCAATTAAAACCTTAAAGTTCCACCAGTTCCATGCAAAAAAGATTATTATTGACAATCTATTATTTCGTACTGCAGTGATTCTCAAAGTGTGAAATAGATTGTTGGGGGAGTACGCACTACACAGGACTGAGAACATCTGGTAAACAAGAACAGCTGAATCGAAAACGATAAAACATATTGTAAAACAATAAAAGATAAATCAGAAGTAAAATCATGTTTCTTTGTAACCTTAATTAAGAGTTTATTACACATGAAAAAAATATCAGAATGGTCATAGATTCAGTTAACTTTTATTTAAAAACAGTTATAATGATCATTAGAAAAAATGATACTATTTATATATATTATAAATTAATTGTTTATACATATTTTTTTTTTATTTCGTTGTTATTCGTGTAATAAATTAGACAATGCACACACACACACACAGTGCGAAATTATTTCCTTTTGGATATTCACACCGTTGCTGAGGCAAGTGTTTCTGTGTCCATTGAGAATACAATAAAGAAGACAAATTTCTTTGTAACTTTTTTTTTTAAATATCAGTCGGTGCATGTATGGCAAAGGCACCAACGTGACTTCATACACAATTTTATTGTTATTGATGATACGACTTAGAAAACTAAATAATTTAGACTCACTGTAATATCAATAGCATGTTCTCATAAGACCTTAATCCTGGACTTTGATGAAACTAAAACTCATAAAATAGTTAAGATATCATTAGATAAGTAATGTAAGACATTGATTATGTCCAGACTAAAAGACAAAGAGAGGAAGAGACATAATTACTGTAATGTCCATGGAATCCCCTCAGACTACGTAATTTGTTAAATAGGGAAATTGAATGAGTGAATGACACACATTGCTATCTATACTGTAATCTACGCTCCCATTAAAACGCTTGTACAATACACAATTTAAAAAAGCAAATAAGATATTTTGATAATATTTGTTTTTGTTCACAGAGTGCACCGACTTCTATCGTCCATACTCTCTACGACTGGTATAAAATAAACCAACGAAACAAAAAAAAAAAGAAGATAATGACGTCTGTAAAAATGTCGTTCATAGAACTTTAAGATTGCTCAAAAGATTTAATTTAAATGATTGGTAAATAGATGCCGAAACGAGCATATTATTTGATATTTATGTCTATTAAATTACATTTTCTGCCTCAGCGTCTCGCGATACATAATTACATATTGTCAAGTTTGACAATACTTTGACCAAATATTTAATGAAGTGTTTAGTTTTACCACCAGAGGAAACATATGTTTAACTATTTAATAAAATGACAATAGCTTGAAATTTAATTATTTAGAAAGAAGTAGATGCAGAATCCCTCACACAGAAGTGATCATAATCTGTTACAAGCTTGAACGTAATTTAATTCAGTCAATCGCGGATAATACATTTCTGAATCGATGCGTGGTAAAATAATATTGCTTTATTATTGTTTATTTGATCTAATTACACATAATCACTCGTTGTCAAATTAGTCTATTTCATACATTCTTGGTTGACCTTATTTATGAAGCAATTATATTTAAAAAAAACGAATCCATTTTTTGGGAATGGAATGCATAGTTGCATACGCTTTAAAAAAAATAAATGATGCTTTTGTGACATCATTTTTTTTAAGGTTCATAATTAAAAGAAATAGAAAATATTTTTTTTATACCAAAAAAAAAACTCTCAAAAATGTCCTATTATAACTTTACATACACCTATTCTGAAGTATCGCCCATTGTAATTGATCAAATCATAATCGACATTATTCGAATCGTTAATTTGACATGTCTAGAGGAGACCATTGGTGTATTCGGCATCGCCGCAAATATCGTCCACATCCGAATATTCCGAAGAATGGGCTACCGTGACGGGGGCAACGTGACACTGACATTCTTAGCCGTGAGCGACACTGCGGCCCTTGTGACACAACAAATATACAACATACTGGTGCTGTCAGCTATTAGAGACACGGACCAGAACATCGTGAAGAAAAACTTGCTCACAAAGATTCTTTACTGGAACGAATACTTCATCAGGGTGAGCTGCTTCATCACCTCGTTGGCCTCGTTTGAAAGATGCCGCTGTGTGGTTCTGCCCCTGAAAGCAAAACGCCTCTTCACCGCAAATGTTTCCATAATTATCAAAGTTTCCGTTTTCATGGTTCTATCGTTATACATTTTCCCAACACATTACGCGGTATATTTCGATCGAAAGTTCTTTCCCGACATGAATAGAACAATTTTATCAATGTTTTATCAAGCTAATGCGGAGAATATTCTGCATCTTTCGTACAACTTTACCGATTTACTTCTCCCGTATAGTTCATTCTCCATTCTAATCGTCTGCTCCGCAACCATTTACATCAAACTGAGGTCAAAGGCTAATTGGAGACAATCTATTTCCAGTACAGGGGCGCTAACTGGTAATTCAAACAAAGAAAGAAAAATTGGAGTCATGCTGATGACAATATCCATAATTTGCGTTTCATTCCTCTTACCCAAAGCTGTGTACTTGACTGCACTCGAGGTGGTCAGAGAGTTGAAATCAGGGGGCGCCTACCACAAGTTCGAGATCATCACCATTTCTTTTGCGTCGGACCTGGAAACCATCAACTACAGCATCATAATGTTTGTGTTCTACAAGATGAGTACAAAATACAGGGCTCAGCTAAATAGAATGTTTCACAAAGTGGTCGATTCCCCTGTAAAAAAAAAAACATATCGAAATCTGGTTAGCTAATGGATTTTTCTAAAAGCAATTTATAAAGTTTTGATTAGTGTGCTGTTATTTGTAACTTTGTTGGTTTACTGACCTTAAAAAGTCGTAACTGAATTTCAGACGTGTTTTTGTTCAGCTAGTACACTCAAATTCTGCACTAGTGTAATTTACACATGACAAGCACAATTTTAACAATTTCTAGTCCATAAATTAATAGCGTGTAGAAATCTGAAGATACAAACTTTTAAAGTAAATTTTGTTAAATGGGAAAAAAAAATGATAAGACAATAGTGAAAATAAATACGAAGTACAATAAAGCTATCCTCTAACCAAAGCGAATTTCGCGTATCTAGGTAGCTCGCGAAATTCGCCCCACTTTCGCGGCAATGTATTTATATGGAGATGCTCAAACCGCGTAGAATTTCCGCGGCGGTGCAGAGAAATTTCGCGGCATCGCTTCTTTCAGTGTTTTTTTCGCGTTTCGCGAGTGTAAACAATCCAAAATGGCTGCCTAGAAACATCGACTCAAATGAAAATCAAGGTTAAAATTGATATAAATGTCTTAAAATTAACAAATAAGACTTACATTTATATATAGCAACTTGAATTATATCAGATTATACCAAAAAGTAAGTGTTTTTTTCACTTTTTACTTGTAAAATACCATAACTGTAGAAAACATATCATAAGAAGAAAATGTCTGCCGACGTCTTCAAATAAACAAAAAGAAAATTTAAAAAATCATTATATCCGGTCGGCTGACGCCTACGTTCGCTTCGCTTAGGTGTAGAGAGGGTTTTTCGCGCTTTGAAAAATCTCACGTGAGAAATAGCGCAGCGGAACACTTCGCTTTGATTTGAGGATAGCTTAAAGATATATTATATCACAATTCATGAATATTTTTTTTTAAACTTAAGATCTGTTGATTTGTAAGATTTTAAGTAGTTCAATAAGAACATTTCTTTAAATTATAAGACAATGTACAATAATTTCATCGACTCGGTTTGATTTATATTTACTATGTTGAAATGATATCTGTTGTAATAAAAACTACAATATTTTGAATCATATTATATGTTATTATTACTCTTTTTAATATTTGGGACTTTTAAATTTCATAATAAAAATCATATGCAGCAGTATTCACAAATGCTTCGTACACAATATAACTTCTCTCTGAGCATACTACCGTCCCGAAGGAGTGAAGTAGATATACTTGAACAAAAATAGACATTTGACTTCGTCTACTATATAACATTAACTTCTCGCTGAGTATACTACCGTCCGGAAAGAGTGAAGTAGATATACTTTAATAGCTTGTGCTCTATTACTTCTAATCTAGTGAAAAATTCCGTACTCAGTCTTTTAATGTTATCATAGATAGACTTATTACTGAGATGGGAAAACGGCGAGCGGCCTACGCAACACTATATGAAAGGTTCAACTATGTTCTGGACAGATCTCTGTCAACTTATCAAACAGTCTCCAAAGCCAAGTCACTAACTGAGATGTACCCATCAGATCTGGAAGAAGCCTTTATTAATGAATTTCGTTTGTTCTCATGAATGTTATATATAGTTACTTTAATACAAAAATTATTACATTTTTCTGGCATGCTAAACTTGTTTTCACTTTATGTTCTGGCTTTCGTAGGCCATAGGCACCGTGTCTGTTTAACCCATTCACACTAAATATGTCATACAAAAGATGTGTCTAGATAATAATTAAAAAACATTAATGATGAAATCTACTGAGCTTTGGGTAATATCCTAATTTACTCCGACCAGCCAAATTATCTGTTGGTGTTTACTAGGGAGCGACCGATATGCCGAAACCGATAATTTTCCCCAGCATTTTTGCCGATACCGATACCAATATTTTGCTATTAATAAAAGCGTGTCTTGCAGATGAAGAAGATTAGAAGAACATAAGTTTTGAAAAGACGGACTCAGAAAAATGCATGTTTATTGTTTAATTTTAAACTTATAACAAACAAATTTGATGTTTTTACTTGTACACAAATAGAAAAGTAAGATAAAGTTTAAATAGTTAATGCCAAACTAAAAAAAAAAAGTAAAAATGTTTTAATTGTTAATTGTAACTTCACTAACTTGTGTAAGTTGTGATGGAATTAAAGTAATTGTCCTCTTTAATCTTTGTAATTTTTACTGTATTTACTTGTTTGAAAAATTAAAAACACTTAATTATATCAGTAAATCACCCCACAAAGGTGAGCAGTTAACTGGAATAAACCAAAACCAGTTTAGAGTTACTAGATTTGTGAACAAAAAAAAACAAATATAACGGCAGCAAAAAACGGCCGGTCCTATAGTTAACCGATAGTGCCAATATCGGTCCGATACCGATCCGATTATCGGTCGCGCCCTACAAAAACGGCCGATCCGATAATTAACCGATTGTACCAATATCGGTTCGATACCGATACATATCCGATTATCGATCGCTCCCTAGTGTTTACATTGTAAGATATAAATTAATCATTGTGGGTGACTTTACGTGCAAGAGAATTGAAGTAAATTTACTGCATTTATATGTTACTATAACTTCATGCAAACATTTTGATACTGAGCTTTTCATTGCTTTTGAGATACTATTATAAAACCCTTTATATATATATATATATATATAATCAAAATGAAGAATAAGTGTGTGAATGTATGACATATGCAAGACATTTTTTTTTAAATTTAAACATTTTACTTATTTTTATATGATATAAAAAATTATCTATTTTTGATATGCTCAATTAAAATTCATAAATGTAAACACTAGTGATTTATAATTTTGGGCTTAGATATTGTTGTGTGTGGTGATGACGAACAGGAAAGTGTCACTGAAAGTGCACGTCAATCTATTATATATAAATTTTTTCGGAGAGTATCATAAAATATTTTGGCATTATATTTAATGATCTCTCCTTCGTGGTCTGAGAGACATACCATGATCCACGGGGGATGGACCATAGGGGTTCTCTAGTCAGGAAAAAAAAACTTTACTTGCGAGGGTGGTGGAACTGTGGTCAATGAGGACTATCCGAGACCGCAGTATTCACAGCTGGCGGTGGTGACGGATGTGGTCGGCACACTACACCCTTCCACTCCGTCCCACTCAAGCACACCTGCGCAGCCTGCCATTTGGGGCCTAGAGTACAGGCACACTACACCCTCCCCTCTGTCCGAGTGGCAGGAAAAACCCCTTTCCTTGCCATTCTGGCCGATCGGCAGTACACACACCCTGCTGGTCAGTTTGGGAAAGTATTAAAACCCATCTTTCTGCCATCCCTGCAGATGATAGCGGGCACACTCACCCCGCCGCTCTGTAGGGATGACAGACGTGCATCAGCGCCGCCAACAACGCCGGTGTGGTAGGCACACTACACCCTACCATGTTGGCAACGGCGGCGTAAAAAAAAATAAAAAAAAGATCTATTATATACCTGAGACATTATAGACTGTGTCCTGACAGAATGCCTCTTGCATGAGATGTCCATTAGTTAGTAACTGTACTTTATAGACATGGAAGGCTACATCACTACAGTTATGTGTAACTTTATTGGCATACCTTGGCTATTACGTTTTTGTTCAGACTTTGTAATATGTTAATTTCTAGGTCATTTAACGAAGTAATTGTTCTCCTTATTTTTTTTTTTATTTTCATTCATTTCTAATTTTAAAATACACAAATATGTGTATATAAATAAAGAAACAAACCTTATAATAATTTCAGGGGTGATATTTCTTCAGATGCAGGACAAGACTCGATGCTAACTAACCTCAAATACAAAAGATTATTTTTCACCAGTCCATTTGATTGTATGAATTATAAACAATCATTCTGATTAGTTAAATAACATTCATGATGCTTCTAAGTTCAATCGTATTCATCTTTTTCAGTCTTCTGCTAGGCCGAAACAAAAGCAAATTTACATAATTAGGGATACAAATTGTGTTTTATAAGTATGCAATATTTTAATTATAATACATTAAAAGTTTTTTTTTATTATTTTGTAGCTATAGATAAACCGTTGTAATTTTTTTTAAAAGTAATAATTGACCCCTCCCCCCACCCAACATTAAAGTAATCAAAGACTTTTGGAAACTCAAATATATGTTTAAGTATGAATGATCCGCCCAGACAAAAAAGAGACTATAAATATCACTTTTCTGGACTGCTGACACCCACTAATCCCTTTTTTTTGCTTCACTAAAGTATAGAGAGATATATTTGCACTTACAAAAAGAAAAAAACAATAAAAAAACAACTAATAATATAGCAAACAGCACATTGGAAAAGTTCATGGTGGTTTGGGCTCAACTTCATGATTGTCCACGCATAAATGATTGTTCAGATTGGTTAAATTCTGTTTATTATATGATATTCAACATTTATTCTGATGAGTCATATCTTCAAAACAGTATTCAGGGCATCTTTAGTCTTAACTATATTAGCCTACCTTTTAGGTCCTCGATGTTTCTATACGAAGAAGAATGATAAATGTTAGCTTCACAAAGGCTTTTTTTTTTACAAAATCCATATCTTTAAATTTTATAATTTCGGTAGCAATACATATTTGAAAGTGTTGCTTCCAATTAATTTAGTTAATTTAACTTAAGTATTATTTTAATAAAATGACCTGGCGGCCAATAGCTTTGCCTTTGTCTAAGATTGACTATGATTGAATTATC